>OY720027.1:11317588-11530211 GCA_963082485.1 Eudonia mercurella
CTCTCTTTAAATCAAAAAATGGACAGTTTTGGAGGTACACTCAAATGCAATTCAGCGTTAGTCCATTCATTTATGCAAAATTATCCAAACCGGGTGAAATTAATATAGGTTTCTAAAATTGAAACACTTTATACGTAGTAGCTAGGTCCGTAGTCGCAGGAAATCTCTGTCTACGTCACAAAATAGACTATGTGCCTAAAATAAACGCGAGAGCGTTAGCCGTGTAGTGGTTAATTTTTTTAAAAATATTTAATTATTAACTGAATAAGTGCTGGGTTAAAGTAATAAATTTGCTACGTACCTACCTATCTACTGAGAAACAATAAATAAGACGAAGTCAATCTATTTAATCTAAAAGAATAATTAGTAGTAAGCGCGACTTAAAGCGGCGTAAACCTAGTACCGCAAATTTAGTAACAATGAACTGAAGAGGATAAAATCTACAATGAACTTGCTTGATTGAATGAAAAAAAATTTACAAAAATGTAAGGTATAAAACTAGCGGTTCGCTAACGTCTGCCGTTCTACATAATAACAGATACATAATAAATCTCCGTTAGCTTAGTCAAACAAGCGATCAACACGAGTCGTGAGACTTCTTCCGCGGCGACCAGCCGCGGCGCTCGCATCAATTAGCTTCGACTTGTTCGCGCAATTATGTGCTCAAACTAAATTGCTCCAAGATTCGTCGATCGTTAATGGCTCGTCTAAGTCTCCCCGACACATGACGCTCCGCCTGTTTGCGTTCTCACGCCGCTATCTATCATAATTTCGTTGACTCATTGTCCGTTACACATCAGATTTTGTCTTGGAAAGTAGAAATGAGTGACAGTCGTGTGTTTTAAATGATACAGCGCACACACGCACCGCGGGCTGGCCTAATGTCTTCGCCTAATGCGCCGGTGGCCCGACAAGAGGACAATTTCCGGGCTCGCCCCTACCTTCCTTCCATTACGCAGTAGAAACTATTCCCTGACCATTGTAATCATTAATGACACCGACGACATTACTATGAGGATATGGTAAGTAGGTATCCTCTTTGATTCCGTAGAGTCGAGCAGCGTTTTAAGACGATTTATTAAAAACCATAAAATGCCAGTCGAATGAATCAGTCACGCTCATTAAATTGCTTACAGTGCTCTGTCTGGCAACGTTTACACTTCTTTTATATTTTCCTCCGGCAGTCTGCGAGCGACAAACTCGACGCGCTGACAGATGCACAGCTAATGACAAATTAACCGTTAAAACTCGAGGAAAGGCAGCGTCGAGGGAAAAAATATGGGAATAAAAAGCTGCGAGACCCCCGCTTTTATCTTGGGGCGTTTCGCGAAGACAGCGTTTGTTTTGACGAGTCCACTCGCGCTCGCCGCCGCTGCGTCGGCTCTCATCATCGCCGCTAACTCAAAAGCCGTTTGATCTCAGCTTTAAAATATATCCCTCTCGTATAATACCGCGAGTATGACGTCCGCGGTTTGCTATTTTCATTCTTCCGTTGCTAGCCGTTGGTATTTTAAGTTCTGTTTGGACATTTCAATAACTCATACTGTTGATAAAAGTGGAGAATCATAATTGAACCAGACTTTCTGTTTTATGCTAACATCTTGGTGTAGATAGTCAGCCAGACGAATAACGAAGTCGCGCAAGAAAAATATACGTTCAGTGATTTTAATGACTTCGAAAGAAAATAATAGGGAGGCACGTTCGCTTATATTCTGACATCCACTGATTTTATTATGACTTTTATATCGGTATCAAAGGCATTTGTAGAGGAAGTTGTAAAAAATAATCTGCGATTGAAGCGAGGTGCGCATCGATTTTACATAAGGAAACCAGCTCAAGCGGCAGCGCTCGAGCTTTTTTGGGTTACGCCAGAGAAAATTCAATTTGTTCCTGTGCGGAGCCAGGGAAAGTCGCTAATATTAATGCCGTTTCATTTTGGGAGTGAAAGGAAATAAAATAACGCAACCTAACTGTATATAGATACATATGTTATGATGTTCCACCAAAAAACAGATTCGGATGTACGAACGCGCAGGTTATTATAATCATATTATCAGATAATGCAGTGTGACCGCGCAATCACACTCACGCATGATACCACATAGCGCACCAGCATTAAAACAATAGCTGTCATCGAAAGGTCCAATGAATGAATTCGATTCGCACGCGAGTGCAGATTGCTCCCACGATAATTACAGTAAATATTGTTGCGGCAAATCATACGCTACGAAATGAGGCATAAAATGTTAGAGCCTTCGCCTGGGAACGAGATGTGCGTAATTACCCGGCGGGAATGCTGGACCCGCGGCGCTCGGCCGCGAACCACAAAATAGGGGACAGCAGAAAGTAAGCTCGAGCAACGCACACATACGATACTATAAAAGCGACCACCTCTCACGAATCTCAGAACAGCTAGGAACAGTGCAAGCGCAGCTAATGCGGTTTTTTTTAAGTTAAAAGGAGGCAAACGAGCAGGCTGGTCACCTGATGAAAAGTAATCACCGCCGTCCATGGACACCCGCAAAACCAAAGTAATCGCAGACGCGTTGCCAGCCTTGAGGAAGGAGTTGGATCTTGAGGAGGGAGTAGGAATTGGGAGGAGAGAGGGGTGAGAGACGGGCCTCCGGTACTTTCACTCACCGGACGAAACACAACAGCAACGAGTGCCATTGTTTCACATCGATATTCTGTGAGAGGGTGGTATTTCGCCGGGCGGGCCGGCCCATTTCGTGCTGCAACGCAGCGTGGCTCTACCACTCAGAAAATTCCGGGATTTCGTATCCGTGACAGGTTGTCTACGATAAAAAGCGACAACCTCTCACGGACAGGGAGTGCCTTACAAATAAACAAAGAATAAGGTCCGAATAGTTATTCCGTGTTTTGTCTCTTTTACTCTAATTTGAAATGACGTTTACATGACAGAAACAAAACACGGAATAACTATTCGGACCTTATTCTTTGTTTATTTGTAAGGCACGGAATCTCGCAACAGCTGCACTTAGACTGTTCCGAACTGATCAGAAATCCCGTGTCCGTGAGCGTTGCTTATAGAGCGTTAGTATGAAGGCTACTTTCTACATTCTCCTTATTTAGTGCGCGAACGCAGTGCTCGCTATGGCACCCCCAACTCGTTAATTACACTTGCCAACTTAATATACGCGTTACAGATTCAACTATGCGTTTGGATAACCACCGTTATGGTGCGGCGTAACCACCGGTCTCTAATACGGAGTATCGAGTTCGATTCCCAGTGGAGGGGCAGTTAGCAACGAAGACGCTGGTCACTTTAGTACTGACGCTTGTCGACATCTAGTGATGTTATTAATATACTAAAGTGTTTAGGGACTTCCGTTGCTGACAGTACATATTTTTGCTCCTCTTGCTCGGAGGTGAGGCATGTTTTAAGTCCGCCTGACTAGCTACCAATATACCTATTATTCTATTCTGTCGTAATAACAGCAATGTTAGTAGCAATGTTGTGTTCTGACAGTAAGAGCTATTTCCAGTTTCAATAGTTGAAGGTTCCGGTTAAAGTAGGTTTCTATCTTTTGCCTTGACACTTACATCAGGTGAGATCAAGGCTAATCGCTTCCCAGTTCAAAACAAAAGAATAAAAGAGTACACACCGCGAAATACCGCACAATTCCAACTGCTCCTACCCGAAGGGGGTTTTTAATGATTCCTCTTCGAACAAAGAGTGCTGATGTGGCCGTCTCCTCGGGGCATCTATTAAACGCGCAGGAATCGTTTCCCACAGCCCGCCGGTTGGCTCGTCACGGAATCAATAACGTCTTTTATCTCATGAAACGTGCTCCACATACACGCACTCGCGTAGCCCTGCACTGAGGCTGACGTGTTATAATCAATTAGCAAATACATGCGTATAAAATTAGCGAGATACTAGTATAAATGATATGCAAATGTTACGAACAAATTACAATTTAGAAAAGTGTAGGAAAAATTTCAACTAACGAAATTTAACCCGCACTTCGATACCGAGTCGAACTAATGCTATCGTCGCTCTGTCCAACCCGTTCTAAATAAAGCAACTTTAATGGATCTATACTCGCGTTTATTTTACATATTGTAAAATATTATGTAAAATATATTGGATATCGTTGTACTCAATGTGTGAAATAAACGAAAGTCGTAAAAGTGGTTTTGAATTAAAAAACTATACAATAATAAGGGGAAAACCTGAGTTGCAGTAACGTTGTTCTAAAGAGCTGAAGTGGTTAGAGTATTCTTGCAAAGAATAAAAGCATTTATAAATTAGCTATTTCTTTAGTTTTGCCTTAAACACAGTTATTGACATCACCTTCATGTCACAGGGCGCAGTTGCAAATGCCATTCGCGGACTTTTTTCCATACTTTTTTGAAATACTTTCCTGCATATTGAACTGAACAATATACAATTTAGATTTTTTACCATTATAATTTTGAAAATTATGTAAGCCCACAACTTTTTTGAACCGAAATACCTATACATCATTGTACAGTAAATCTTATTTTATAATGCTACAGATTGGTAAAAAAATCACTGCTATTTGCAGTGATTTTAATATTTATTTGTATATTAGTGCATTAGCACGTCTTAAATCCGAATTTAATAAAACTTTGTTAACAAAAAGCTCCTGTCATTTCCGATGATAATTTCATTCAATCAATAGAATCAATCTCTTTTATAACTCGAAACACGCTCTACATACACGCACTGCACTAGAGCCGCTAACGTGAGATAATCAATTAGCAAATACATCCGAGATACGATAATTAATCTTAATTTCTTGGCTCTTACACGTATTTGTTCGCGCGTACTAAAACTCGGAAGGTTTAATGAATTCCCGCTTTCGACTATTAATTGATTGCTTGCGCAAACATACGTACTACATGCATTAAAACAAGCTTCTCATTTTATGAAGAACTAAAATTTACGTTTGTTATATATTTGGGATTTAAGATACACTTTAGTCTCCATAAGATTAATGATGGTGTTTTACAATAGTACTCAAAGCCCAAGTGTACGAAGTAACACATATCATCAAATAGAGTTGTTGTTTATTCTCGGCATCATTATCGACCTGTAAGCGACCGACTACTCAACTCTGGTCTTCTTACGTGGACAATCATCCAATATATTAGGAGATTGAGTCCTATTCCACCACGCTATCTCAATGCTAATTGGTGAAGTTTAAAAGCTGCTCTAAATTCAACTCAAGTAAATTCAACAACACAAGGTATACACAATAAAGGCGGTGGTAGACGCGTAGACAAAGATATTGGGACAACAATTTCAATAAATGGGAACCCCTTAAGGATTGGTGAAAAGACTGACCCTTGCGATAGGTTTTAAAAATAAAACCCGTTGGCCTCAGATCACCAGTCACTAGTGTCCGCTCCTTTTAATCTTATGATAACAGGAACTCAAGTTATTTTAATTTGTCACCCATCCGGAAACCTTCAAAGTGCACGATTGCAACCTAAACACGCCAACGATTTTTGTATAACTTCAAAAGATTAAAGTTTACTATGCTAAGTGTACAACAAGTTGCCGCACTTAAAACTGAAACTCAAAACTTTAAAAAATGCAACTCGAAACTACAGGTCTCCACTGCACGTGTCTACAAACTGTGAACCGACTCAATGACATTGTTTAACATAAAAAATAAACTTCAAACTGCTACGCCAATTAAAATAGCTGAGCATTTTTTGTGGGGCAGGCAACTTACGAGCAGGCGGATGCCGAAATGTATTTGAGCAAAGGAGCTAAGATTAATACGGCTCGAACGAACGGCCGTCCGCCTTGTTAATGTTTGTGTAAATACACCGACTAAAACGTGTTTATTAGTCAACTCTCCAACTGCTACAGTACACTGTTCATAAAATTCAAACAACACCCGAGTAATTGTACAATTTTATGTTGGGATGCACCATTAAAACTCTGTCTGAACATCTCAGTTAGTTATATGTACCGTTAGCTGATACGAGATCGCGACTCCGTAGACGCTGGATGCATACCAACAGTACCGTATGTTACAATCAAGTGCGTGAAGGCACATAAAGGCAAGTTCAAGTGCAAGAACAGGCTTCACCATACATCAATCCGGTCAGGAATACATCAGTCAGCGCCTGTACCATGGGAAAATCCACAGCGACGCAGCTCGCTTCCTACTAGCCATATAAGAGCATGGTACTTTATTACCGAGCAAACGTTACTCTATAATCCTTTGAAATTGACTATCTGAACAACAAGACTTATAGACATAAATAGCTCGTTCTTCAAAATATAAAGTGATTACGTGGGCGTTGCAGCGCAGCGCGATGTTATGGATTTCGCTAGTGCCGTACAGAAATGACAAGAGGATAGTACCTGAATGAATGTTCTTTTATGCATAGTTGACAAAACAAATTGAGTGCTTCGACGACCGAACTTATAATTGTCTCTTAATATCGCAAGTTCTTGCGGAAAGCATATTACTATAGTGTTACATAACCTACGTTACAACATCGTTGTAACATAGGATAGGACATACAATCATAGGACATTTAAATGCGCGACGTTATTGCACAAAACTTCACCAAAACTTTTTAATTACCTTTTATTAAACCACTAAGATGGCTATGAAGCATACGGAGCCATCTGTAGGAAAGTTTCGGTTTTCATAAGCTATATGGACTCTTACAATCTTCTCTATCGCGTTACTCACTCTGTAAATACTTGTTCTAAATTGTGTAAATACCCTTCTTGAAGATTTTAGGTTATATATCTTGGTTGCTGACCATACTATCCTATTAAAGTTTCACTGTTTGTTATAAATAGACTACCAACAAACTTCAGATCCGTGCAATGGTAAAGCTTATTTACAAAGCGATTCGATTTTATTAAGGAGATAAATGATCCTCCTCTGTAACTCGATATAATAAATTATTCGATTTGCAATGTTTGTTGCAGTTTGCTAAGTCCCTGCATTAAATATGTATAACCCTCCTTCTCCGTCTCGAAAAGGATTCTATTTAATTTGAACCGAAGAACTCTGGCCGTGTCATTCCGCAGCTCTATCAATAGCAAAGTTAGCCGGGCACTGTTTCATCAAAGTCTGCTCGCTTAAAGTATAGCGATTACTTATTCAAATGATCCACGTTTAAGTTCGTCCTTAGAAAGAAGTTGGTTCACAAAGCGAAATTTCGTCCTAACTCGACGGAAACTCACTTCGTGCCTCCTCGATAGACGGCGCGCGAGAGACACAAAACAAAGTTTTGTCACAGGGGCTTTAAATTCCCTAATGTTTGTCAAAACATACTTAAACCTGTCAGGAGGCGCTTAAATCAATTTATTATACAGGTACTCGGAGACACTTCGGCAACGAGCGTGTTTACCCGCATGTATGTATGTAAATCTTGCGTTCGTTGCTTCTTCAAAAAGCCGTATGGAAAACTCTAAGCCTCTTTTATATTCTTATTCTTATCCTTGCGGGATAATTCGGGCCCATAGGACAGGTTTTTACATAATTTTGCGGCGGCCCTTTCTATTCGTACGCATTCGCGCAGTCACATTTTTGTGCGTAGCTTTTATCGGTCACACAGGAACGGGTGCCGTTAAATTAGTAAACATTCAATAAATCACGCGTGTAACACAATTTCGACGATCGTAAATAAAATTTGAGCAAAGGGTAACGAGTTTTGAAAACAAACATTTTAGTCAGAACAAAAAGGGTTGCCGCGTGTATATACGCCTCTCGTATTTGTCGTGAACAATGTATATTGGGGTAATTGTTTGACATGCAAAGCAGTGAGATCAGCCAGCCGCTCGCGCGCGGGGACGACGCGGTCTTTGAACTATCACTGCTCTACACGAAATGCTTTGTATAATAAATCCATGCAGATCTCATATAATTTGCATATAACGTGGAGTTTACTTGTTCATGCAGAGACTCGGGCGATACGTGCGTTGCAATATGTAATACAAACATTTTGGCAGAAAAAGAAAGGTTTTCTTTGAAAGAAAAATAGTCCCACGTGAACCGGCACTTACCATCGATTGTAATTCGAAGGAACCCCGTGCTCGGCCCGACCCGACCCTCATCCTTCCGATAATCGTATCGATTAAATGCTTTCTCCTTTCTTGTCTGAACTTCAATTATTTGCAGGTTCACCTTATGTTTCTTCTACGTGACTTACGGTTTAAACGTAATGAGGAAAGTTGTCTGTGGATTGTTTCTAATTGCATATAGGTACTTTAGTACAACGGTTTTTATAATTATCTCTGCTTAATGCAGAAAGCGTAACAAATAAAAGGAATTTGAAAGTTCACGCTTTTTTTATCAAAATATATTTAATTCACACCATACATTTGAAAATCAACAAAAAAACCGTAATTCATCGACAACAAAAAAATCTTGATAGACGTTAACCAAAACGCGGCAAGTCGCAAAAGACTCCCCACAGTCTTACTAAACTGCGAGAAAAAAAAACTGTTATTCACACTTCGCACCAGTTGTCCGTATAAAAACACAATAGAAAATTTAACCACATCCATCCGAACACGGGTTACTGGCTCTGTAGTATGAACTTCTCGCTCGGTCGGGCCCCATGCACTATGAGGTCCTTGCGCATGGTTCGTGTTTTTTGTTCGCTCGTCTAATAACTCAGCAAGCTTTGATGGCAACACTACGCGGACGCAAAAAACGACAAAAGCTCGTAAGGTTCCCGGGCCGAGGGTCGGGGCGCGGGCCCTCCACTCGCCAGTCGACCGCGTACACGCACGCTGCGAGGTCGCTTCACACAACGACGCTCGACACACGCTAACACGAAAACATTCTCATTACAGAAACAAACAAAACACAGTGCCCTAGTTATGTTAACACCAATAAACTAATCGACAAAAAGTGTAACGAAATGAACGTTAATAACAGTGCGAGTAACGATGTAAGTGATAAAAGCTGACGATGTATTAGTGAGATGTTGGGTCCGGAGACCGTTTTGTGAAGTGGACTGTAGTACTAAGGATCACGACAGGATGACGATGAAATCGCTGAAGTACAGCGAGCGGGACGAGATGATGGAGGGGTTCAGTCCGGTCCCGCCGCCTCTGCCCCGACGTCAGCCGGTCAGGAACATCTATGCGGAGCCCTTCGTAGACCCGAGGTAAGTCGCAACTTCGGTCGTCGTATCAGCAACAAAACTAACCACTCTTACAGCAGGTAAGTCAGTAGTAACCTATAAGTCGTTTTGTATGCACGACTTGCTTATTAATCAACTAACATAACTTTAGCAAACTTTATATCTTGCCCTTATTCATAATTATATACAAAGTTCTTTTAAAGTTTCGTCTTAAGTAGATCTACGAGAACTTGTATGTAACTTTAATTATAATAAGCTTCGTAAACATGATTAGAATTTATACATATATCTGCCCCAGGGTAACGGTATAGTAAAAGTGTCCAATTAAAAGCATAGGTGCTATCGAATACAGATAAGTATTCCTTCCCACCGATGCACAATTTCAGTGGAGCGAAAGGTCGTTCGTGGTTCAAAAGTTCATCAGCGAGCGATCCATAACGGTAATCTAACAGCAACGATAGGGAAGACAACATCTTATCTTAAACGAGGAATACCACTAGATAAATTTAATTATAATAGACATTATCGAATAGAAAACATTCGGCAGCAGTCAGATAAAGCACAAACGGTTGGGCCGACGGCGCACATAAATTACTGAGCTTTTGATAAAGCCGACTACATCGAAAGCTCGCCGCGGAACAAGCGTTTATAATCACCCGGAAAATATGCCAAATACCACAACGCCGTTCAAAGCTTTCTTATAGGCATATAAATTAACTGTCGAGCCCTTTGCTTTTATTACCAAGTACAAGCAATTAATGATTCGATATCAAAGAAAGTATCTGCTGCTGTGGCTTGAGGGCTTTTCCAAAGGAATTAATTGATATTTCTGTTTCTCTTTTAATTTTGTTTCATTCATTTGAAATAGTTCCGTTGTTTAATTTGTTTTTTTTTGTATATAAATACCTACATATATGCAATGTATCACCTGTTATCGTGCTAGTAAATCAATATGTTACTAATTTCACGAGACGAAAGCAATTTTATATAAGTTACATGTTTCGATATTGAACATATTAAGAAAAAATGTTTGTTCACGAAAATAAAATAGCGGATGTGTAACAAAATGAATCTGGGATATATGAGGGAAATACTGAATTCAATTGACTAGTTGAATCAGTCGGCGGCACTTGTTTACTTACGGACCCCAACTGTTCTCCACCCCTCATATACCTACTCTCAAACTAATAACAAAGAGCCTGAAGCCAGAAAACATCTATTTCTTATTGCAGGCTACATAAACATTGAGGTTATAAAGCCCCATCGAACCCTTGAAGACCACCGAAGGTTATTAAAGTACATAACTAATTCCTTTATTCGGGAGGTTGGGTCCTCGGGGACGCGATCGGCATTCTTACAAGAGTGGATGTTACCTTGTTCTGTGTTTTACGGTGTAGATGTAATGTGTGCTAATGGCCCGTGGACTAGATAGAGGCGAGCGGATGCGCAGTCCTATATGCTCCGCCATAAATCATATTTTTATACTTGGCGCACGTTCGCAGCGCCGCCGGCGAGCAACGGGGGCAGTTACTGCCATCTGCGCCACCCCAATCGCCGCTCAACTTAATTTCGACAGATTCGAGAGCGAATCCCAACTATTAATATTGCAATATCGGTACAAAATGGTCCAGCCATTGCGGAAAGGAAGTGCGTCGTAATTTCCATAATGCATAGTCCCCGTTTCTTACCATTAGCATTTTGTAGCATTAAACTCGATCATTTACTTAAAGAAATTTACTGTATACTTGCTGGTCTTGTTATTTCTTGTCTGAACAGAAGAGATATTAGTTCGATTAATATAATGTTTATAACCGTTGACTAGACTAATAGTAGCAATTCGATACGGTAGAGCAGTGATCTATAACGGAACCACTATTTGAGCGGTAAGCAAGGAATGTAATTTCCTATACAATGTGTTAACAAGCTTCGGACACAAGGCAACTATATGTCGGTTAAGTGCACGCAACAATAGGGAATAGATAGCATCGAGGGCGCCCCTCTGTGCTCAGGCGCGCATCGACACGCTCCGAGAAGGAAACTGCCATTATAAAGGTAACAGCCCTAAGCAAACACTTTACGCTTGCGCACTAGACTGTTGCACGACACTGTCGCCAGCGATAAAAAAACCTGATGTTATCAACGACTCGTGACAAGACACGTCTTCGGTAACAAAGAAAAAAACGGACGCGTTCAGCAACGACGCCGCGCCTGGAACTGGAATCTTGATAAATAACATAATTTGCAACAAAATGAAGGCGTTCAAGAATGGTGGAGAAATATTTTGTCGGTGTAGTTACTTTGTTACTATGAAATCCTTTACGGAATAGACGACGTTGTTGCAATATTCAAATGAAACACAATCAATTTTAAAGGGTTTGCATAAAATGAGGTTTAAAAAGAAACAGGAGAGACAGTAAATTCAAAATATATCAAGCTTGATACTAAATCACTTCACGCCGATTTGCGGCAAATTAGTACGAGGGCACTATCATTAAACTACATAAGACAGTATCAGATTGACAGCAAATATTTGATCGTATACGGAGCCGGGAAGTTCACCGTAGCAAGAAATTATTTCCATACCTCCCGGACAACGCAAACACCGTTCACCCATCAAACTCCAACTCAAACTGGCAACTTTGTTAATAGCGTTTAGACGATCGTACCCAAAGCAAACGTTTCCCTCGAGCGAGCTTGGCTTTGTTCAACAGCTGATTCATACAAGCCATATTAGCCATATCGTCTAATTAATTCATCAACTAAGATGTTGCATTTGTTGTTTACTGCTTCAAATACTTACACTTTGATCTATTTATAATTGAAATTGTTCATCTAATGTGAGAGTTAGTAAATTTATTCAACTTTATGATTGTACTTGTGTGGCTTGTTTGTTTGTAAAAGCCTAAGATAACTCAAAGCATCGTTATCTTTTCGTGTGAACTATTTCCAAGCACAGTCGATTATTGAGGCTCGTGTCTTATTAATAGTCCATATAATTAGAGGAAACGCCCCATCAAGCCGGCACCGATGCACTCTTACGGACTATGAAAGGGGCACTGCACAGGATCGGCGCTCACTTCAAACCAATCGTGGCCCACCGCAGGAAGTTCAATTATCTTCCTTTAGCTCTAATACATAATGTCGACACAATCATTTCATTTAACTGAATCTTGCTGCTTCAATCGTCTATAATTGGCTCGATCAAACGAACCAATTACTCTGTGTCATCCGTCATCGGTTCAACATTGCACGTCTTCTCATTGTGCTCACTACGTTCATTAAACTGTTACAGCTCTATAACACCAGCGGACGATTTGAAAGCTCATACTGGAATTACACAATTAAACAGATCTGTAGAAAATCTAAGCACATGTATCGATACTGTATTCACTTATTCGCTATTAATTTTAAAGCTATCAATCAAACGTTTAGATAATGGGCATCTAAAATAACGGTATAATCAATTCGGTTGTCAGTTTGTTTAGAGAATTCATCAGAGCGACCACAAAGCGAATCAATAATATATGACATTTTATAAGGCACAAAGGATTACCGAGGTTCATCCACAACCCAACACTGTCACGAAGCTCGACATAAATCGTTCATGTTGACGCCGATTGGCATCCAGCATGGGCTGAGTTATCGTCGCGCTCCCATAATCTCCTGTCGCCGACCATCCTTAATACTTATCTCTCAACGTTTGTAAACAAACCACTTTTCTTTTTGAATAATACAGTCGCAGAGGTGAGGCCCGAACACAATGGCTGTGCTGTAATAGTTTCACTTTTGAATAACAGATGCCTATTGTCTCCTTCCAATATTGATTAACTTTGTATCTATATGCTTAGTATAGACAGCGGAGTTGGAAATTGGTTTCCGGCATTTCGTTGTCCGAGATAATACTCTTCGTAGAGCGACAAAAGTGAATAGTAATGGTTATGATTAGGTAACTGAAAGAAGAATTTTGTAAATAGTCTATTGTATGTTTGATGATGTTTCGTGCGTGTATTCTAATAACCCATTCCCATTCAAAAGTGTAAGTGGCTGTTATTCGACGTCGACAAAGTTCAATGAACGGTGGTTCGGGTAATGACGAGTGTCTAATAATAGAATTCAATATTCCATCATCTCCAGAGACAGCGCATATTGGATCGGTGACGGGCACTGACATTGACACGTACAGTATTGGCCGAATGACGCCGGCGCAGACAAACTATTTAAATAGGATATGAGCCTCGCCGGACGTTTATCGAAACGGGGTATTTTAACCCAGCCCGTTTTAAAAATAAACAAACCGCTGTGCCTTCCGAATAAATACAAACCTCGCTTTGACACTACCTCCTATAAATAACTGTAATGAATAGGCGACTGGCATTCCCGCAGTAATATGTAATGTCGACGTTTCCTCGCGTGGATTTATTTCACTCCTTATTTGAATATTTTATAATTCAGGAGGACAAGCCTCGTTTCACAATAAAATGGACATTATCAAAGTAAAAGCTTTGCTTAGTGTGTAACAAATAATTCATATCTAATTACCTTCCATGTAATAATTATACTTCTATTGAAAAGTTAAGTGTGCACTACAATATCTTTATGTTAAAGTTTTATGGCTCTTACTATTAACTAGGTACCGATGTATGGTTAGCGTAACAATTCTAGGAACATGCGTTAGTCTAGTTTCTGATTGGAGAGCACATATTTGGAGAGCCGACCAAACAGTGGACCACACGGGGTGGCTCCATTTGTCTGAGCCCTGTACTCTCTGTGAGATAACAAACGAGTATGCTGGCTCTCAGCTGCACTTATCTAAACACTTAACTCGCGCCATACACAAACAAAGCTTCTCCCTAACTCACTTTTTACCACGAATCGCCTTTTCTTTTTACCCTTTAGGGCTTCGCGGTACTGCAAGCTTCGCGTGCCGAGTGCCTTTGTTTGTGTCCGGAAACTCGTGCATTTTGCCGCAATGTGCAGCTAAGGGAAGAGACACAACGTTGCAACAGGAATGTCCTTTTCATTAAATTTACTGCACTCAAGTACTTCGTATGCGATAAAAACAAAAGGTGCGTCACCGGTTAAAGAATTTCTATGTGGAGCACCAGGTGCCAAACATTTATGGAACGCTGTCCATTACTTGAAACAACAAAAAACCTTTTAAGACAAGTACCTACCGAAAAAGAAAAAGAAACTTAACTTCAAATCTTTTCTAATAACAGTTTTGGTCTTGTCCAAGGTACACGTCATCGGGCGTGACTAACGAATGGCTCGCCCTACAGACCCTAAATTCAGAGTCGTAAGTATCAGTGACACGACGACACCATTGCCCTGTATCTACGAAGGCTGCCGAACATTACCATAACTCTAACCGAACCATAAACGTAATTAGAGATACCAATAACACACACAACTCTCTAGACACATTAATCCGCTTTGATTTGATAGGGTTAACGCTCCAAGGCGTACATCAAACATTATTACGACCCATGGGATCCTGATACACTTTTACAAGTTTGGCTGTTGTAAAATAATCGTAACGCTCCAGAATGTTTGTGATGATCGCATACGGTGTGTTCGTGTGGGCGAGACCAACGAATGAAGATATCCGTAAAGACATGCTAATACGTATTCCCTGATAATTTAATTGTACTCGTACTATAAATACGCGAGGAAACTTTATTGTAATTATAAACTACTAGTAATGGATAGACTGGGCCTGCTCGCTTGCTCAATTCTTCATCTACCCACGAATTTTTTTAATTAAACGTCTATGACACACCCTTTTATTAGTATCTTTTGTTTTAGTTCTTGTATGTGGCCGTGGTTTATGTTGTCAATATGCTGAAATTCCTGTATTTCTTTGTTGCAATCGCTTTGCGTAAGTACTATTTATGTGTCATAGTGAGGAACGGTCAAGAAGATTTGGTCAGCTGCATTATGAATAGTAGAGGACCTTCATCCAATGATTTACTTCTTCTAAAATAAGAAGTTACATATTGCAATTCATACGAATTTCAATATTTACTTTTATTTATTTATTTACTCGATAAGAAGAAGAAGAATATTTACTGCAGAATTTGCATTAATAACGAACGTGTACAAATCTAGCGTGCCTTACCACCTCAGATCTGAGCTTACCACCTTACATTAATAACTGTAAATCTTTTACTATCACTAGCCTTTCTGAATTCATTGAGGACATTAACGTTGTTCATTTGACCCCTAATAAAAATGTCGTCTTGTAAAGTACTGTAAATGATTGCGACATAAAATCGGGTTTT
This sequence comes from Eudonia mercurella, assembly GCA_963082485.1. NCBI lineage: Eukaryota > Metazoa > Arthropoda > Insecta > Lepidoptera > Crambidae > Eudonia > Eudonia mercurella. The sequence continues at coordinate 11,332,990 of OY720027.1, forward strand.
CTTTAGTTTAATTACGTAACCATGTTTTCGAGAGGTTTAATGAGCATATTATAAACTTCTAAATATAAATATTCATATTCTCAACCTTACTTTCAATGTTTACCTTAAAATTAACACATTCATCGAAAACCAATAGAATTATAATTTTTTCATCATTTGTTAGGATTTTATCGGAACGTACTCAGAGCATGAAATCATTACCTAGGGTTATAGAAGTTGCTATTTAGTGAGTATCGACTTCAAATTAACCAGTACAGTTTTATCCACACTAATGACAACCTGTTTGACTTCTCACAGTAGCTAAATGCCAATAGGATACGTTGATATTAATTAACGCACGTTACATTCGCTGCACTCGTGATTATTCAGAGCGCTTAGCAATTCAATGGGTTAGCGCAGCCCAACGATGAACCCTCGTGGATAGGGGGCTGGTCAAGCGGGAAATTATTGAACACTGTTAATATTCTATGAAACCGTTTCAAACGGCACATTTCACGAGATAATGTTAGCATGATATCGATACGCTATTTATACTACGTATTTATTATTCAAATTGCCTTCTGTGTCACTGGGCAAAACAAAAAAGCCCGCTCTTTGTTTGGCCCTTTGATTTTTAATGTTGTGTTTCAACAACATTACTATTAATACCAAAATAAAGTTAGTGTTGATATTTTTAGGAAAAGTAATAATTCTCTCAGCCATTTGTCAACCGATAAAGAACAGTGATATCCAGCAATACATTAAGAACTTGGAAACTTGCCACGCCGTGATTATCTACATGCAAATTACAATTCCTGCCTACCCCTTAAAAGCAGGCCGTGACGTTTTGATTTATAAAATTGTATCGAGTTATAAATTGCGGGTTGTTCCAATGGCGCAACATAATTCCGAATTCAAAACTGAGCGTGCGTAATTGATAAAATATGTATATGTACATGAAATTGTCCTTTAATAAATTTCACGGATCATAGAATCGGTTATAGCCAAAAAATGCAGATGAGTGAAAATGTCAATCGGTTTTAATTCAAAATGGGGTCCCATATAGTCGGTAGAACGTGGGTAATGTAGTGCGACGGATGACACGCGCCCCCTCATCTCAGTGGTTTTCTGGGCTAATGTTAAAATCTTTTCACGATTTTTTTCTGTAATCAAACAGCTCTACAGCTTCATATATATAAGGTTTAAATTGAAACCTAAAGGCAACATGTTTAGTAGCTGCCATCACTCCCTCGTTCAAAATACGGCGTTCGACATTCCCGCACTGCACGCCATTTTGTCAACCGCTTAATATTTATAGCTTGCTACTACTTGCGGTGGTTCTTTGCTTTTACTGCATTTTTATATGTCATTAACGTTTTGAATGTCAGGATACTATGCGATAAAATTTTATTCCCTTTAAGTCTGTTATTTTCGTCCATTGCAGCTTTTCCTAATCTATCCTCCGTGTCAGTCCGCAAGACAAATTTCCTCAGTTACGCGAAGTTATCGCGTTGATCAAATTAACACAAATGCTCTTATCGATCGCTTTGAACTCGAAGTTATTTGTCTTTCATTAAGGCCAGATCGAGGAAATCCAGTAATGGATCCTCATTTGTATCTTCGACTGTATAAATAACGGCGCAGAGCGACAATCCGCGCTCCTCGCCGACGGCGCCCAAAACAAACATAATTAGAGAGATATTGTCCCGGCCCGTGTTGGCTTATGATGTAGATAGCCGGCGGTACACGGTCCTCGGACGTTTTCTATGAACATAAACATTTTATCTAACAAGTTCACGTTTCACTTATTCAAAGTAAAAAGCTTGTGGGCTACACAGAAAGATATTGCGTCCGTGCAGTCCGTGTACAAAATGATATAATACGTCAAAAGTTTCCCAGTCGGAACCGGTCCGCCGACCATATTTCGAAAGTTGCTTATGAAAAGGCAGATGAGTTAGAGTTCTCGTGAGCATCTCATTCCGTAATCACTTGTTCACTCAGACTACTACACAGTCTGAAACGAATTTCAACAGTTATATTCTAAACTTATGTGCTGGAAGTCGGACTGCCGACATATTATACCTACTACGTACGAATGTAGACGGAATTTGATTAGCAGTAATAGCAATCTCGACGAGCCTCGTACGATTGTGTACACAGGCCGACCGAGGGACTTCGTAGACAGTACCCATGTCAATGTACGCCTAAAACCGAGCACAATCCATTATCGGAAGAACTAGGGGTGGAATGCGATAAAATTTTTCAATCAGCCAACCGCCGAAAAATATTTACAGTGTAACCCGAGGCAGTAGGGAGGACAATATTGTGGAGCGATACGCGAGAGGCGCCCGCGGCGGTCGGCGGCACGGGCCTTCCGCCTCTTTGTGCGGCGACTGTCGAAATAATATTGAACTCCGGTGAAATACGAGTGCCGCGGTGGAACGCCTCCTGCGAAACCGTTTTTCCGTATCGCTGAACAATACCAGCGTTTAGTTTAGGTGCTGCGTTTCGCAGAATCGGGCCACTTCGATAGTTATATCAGGTGTGGCATAAAATTTTATACTTATTCAAATCGCCATTCATAGAATTATATGCCTATTCACATCGAAAGCAATCCCATTATGGACGCGTTCTGTTAAATCGAAATACCATTAAGATTGTATTTTATATGCAATCGGTGAGCCTTTCGTATCAAAACCAGGATGGGTCGCGCAGTCTTCACCCAGCCCCGATGATGCCTTTCCGTATTTATTGCAGTACTTAATTTGCATTCCTTTAGTATTACCATAATAATATCTTTAAACGGCAAACTCCGTAATAAAAGGCTATCGCATAGGGGTACTCCGTTAGGTATGGAGATTGGAAACGCTACTCTTCTACAGTACGTGTTAGTCGGACTAATGGAAATTGTTTATCAGTATCGGGTTTGTGCGCGTGAGCAGGATTATTTAGGTGCGGGTCCCCGCGGTCTGGCTCGCCCGGTAATTGGCCGCTCATGCGCTATCGCCTCCATTCATTTTGCCGATATCTGCGCGCTGCCCGCGGCACTGAGCTGCTCGATGCCACTGCATAATAAGATTAGCTATCTCAGCGGCTATCTCGGATGTTAACTACCTATATCTGGGAAGTTAAATATCAGGTACACTGCTAACTTTAGTACGAAGTAACTATTTGTTGTTTATCATTTATAAACGGCAGTTTCAGCTTTATACTTAGGTCCCTTGATTTAGGTACATTTCACCTTATCTTGGAAGAAGTTTTGTGTATCATTTGTTATTCTAAAGTTATTAAAACTTTTAATGACAATTAAGGATCAACTACCTAATAAGTACGTTTAAAAATCCTGTGTATATAGTTGAATTAAAAAGAAAATTTAATTTAAACTTCCGATTTACGACTTTATAACATTCAAACATTTAAATGAATACTTGTAAATTCAGTGTAATCCAGATTCGCTTGTTAAATGCTAATGCTAGAACTTCCGTCGTGTGACATATTCGTAGGAAAATTATGTACGCTAAATATACACGAGTGGGCGCGAGTACTTACCCCAAGCATGAACCACAGGCCCATTCATGAATCAACTTCAGCGTTACCTCACATCGGCGAGACGAGCAAAACAAACATCACGCTATAAGAGTTATTAATAAGAGTGGCGAGTTCAATGAATCCGCCCTGCCTAGCGTATTTAAATCGCGGCATCATTCGGTGCACTACAAAATGCGGATTTATTGGCACAGATTACCTCTGCTCTCCATTTAATGCGATTTAAAGCTGGCTGTTGCGGAAATTAATGGCGTTCTCTCACAATTTACATGTATGAAAACCACCGATTCTAAACTTAATCGACTGTCAGAGATTACGTATTTTATTACAGTAACATGTAATTAATGAAGCAGTAGATTAACTAAACGGTAGAGGATGCCCATTTAGAGGCCCATTTTGATGAATGTTTTTAATTAATTCTTTGGGCGTGATCGGTGTCGAGAGAGGCAGCCATTTAAGTGGACAGATTCCAGGCGTGGCCGCGGCGTCGCTCGGCCGCACGCACGAGGGCCACTCGCCGAGATCAGTTTATGTTTACTCCAAGTCTTCTGGACGATCTTTATTTGGAAATCTCTCTTAACTTTCAGTGTTCAAATAAAGAGACGGAATAATATTACTTACCAGTCACACGGGGCAGACTGATAATTTTATTCCGCGCCTTTGTGCCGAACCGTTTATCGAGGGAGGAAATTGGCATAGCCAGGCGACGCTATTGTTACACATTTCGTTTTAAATTGGGGGGTTTCCTCGAATTTACACCCATGACTTGCAGGAGGGCAGGAACCGTCTTCAAAGCCGGGGTTACAAGTTCGTATCGATTGATACGGCTAAACTGTTTGTTCGCTCTTATTAAACTTCCCTGACGCTTTTATACTTTCCTTTAAATTATTTTTCTCTTTGACATTTGAATGCGTGTGCCTTTATTAATACATTAAAGGACCGCCATTGTGAGGCGCACGGGCTATTACATACTTAATCTGTGTTCAATATGAATCATACGAAACAATCATTATGTGGTTCGTTCGCTGTTTCTTGATTGTCTCTTTGTTCCATTCAACTCAAAGGGCAATTAATTCTCCGATATTTGAAAATAAATTTATAATTCGATAGCATTATAACAGACTTTATGTGTATTCAATAAAGCCGATAAGATCTTCGAGCCGCTTTCGACCCTCGCCTCAAATATAAGGGGCGTATAAAGTATTCTCTCAAAAAGGAATGAAAATAGATATCGAATTTTAAACTTACATTTATTCTTTTAATAGGTATAAGAGGATCATTATGAATGGGCTGTAAGCTGCTTAGATACCTAGTCTTTAACTGAAAGCATAAAGATTTCCATTTCACATTTATTTACTTTTGTACTTTTTCTTTTTCTTCATTGCAAAGGCAAAAAGTCCACAAAAACGTCCTGGTTTCTGGTTTCTGGCTTTCTTACCAACAATAGCACATGAGGAGATCAGGTCTAATCCCATCATGCTGGCGAATTCTCTCCTTGGGCGGTTAGTAGATAATGGAACTCTTACAGGATATATTCCCATGTGGTCACCGTGCAAATACATTTTATCCTGGGAAACCATTTCATTCTTTTGGGAATTCACGACAGACCGAATATCACGCGGCTTCTACCGCGCAGAAACTGGTATGCAATAAGTAAAAAAGTTTATTGCATAATGGTATCTTCCAACTCATTAATTTCGACCTAACTTTATCCGAGTACCAGCCGGCAATATTCTTCCTTTTTTTGTGTATAAGAATGTTAACGAATTCTTTAAAACATAATTGGTTTTTATTAATTTATTCGTTTCGTTACCATCTCATCTGCTGGCGTAATAGGCGACCGGTTGCTATTCACCTGTCACTTTGCCAATTTTGGAATCATAAACCATATTTTTTTTACTGCTTAGCGTTCCTGAACTTTAAAACATGTTTGGTTAACCTATTTAAAAAAATGTTTAAATAATTTTTAACGCAAATTTAATTGAGAACAAATTACAAAAACACAAATGTTGAAAATTTAAAAATTTCCGCGGGCTTTTAGAACCATGACAGCTCAATTGGAAGAGCACTTGACCCGGTATGTCAGAAGGGTGCAGGTTCAAATCCTGCTCGTGGAAATTTTTTCAACATTTGTGTTTTTGTAACGTATTTAATTTTTATTTTATTTTTGTACGTGGTATAATTAGACTGGTTCTTTTTTCTTTATTTTTAGGTTTATGAATATTTTATTGTTTATTCGTTAAAGTCACCTACCCTAATATATACGAGTATATTCACCATCAAGAGTCAAATATATTTTTAGCATTATTGTAATTTTGTAGTTTATTTCAGTATAATTATGTCACCACAGTTCCTTATCTTATATTTGCCGATACAATCTCACTTGATAAGTTGCCGATAAATATTCATTACACAGTTCATCACAAAGCGTTCCGGTCTATTTATAAAATTACCCTGTAGGTGCTGTTTATACAAGAACGGTAAAACGGGACGGGAATACTCTTCCAAAGGATAATAGCGAAGTGCACTGACTCTATTAAAACAATAAAAGCAAGCCACATCCGCTACGAGACAGATTGCCACATATTAGCGTGGTTTTACCGGTTTACCATACTGCAGCAGAATTGCAATTTAAATATCTCAACCGCATAATCTTATAATCGACGGCGAAGTGCCAATATTTTTTTAAAATAAAGAATTAGGAGTTTTTGTTTCTTCTATATGTCTTTGAGTATATATATATATACAAACTAAATAAATAAGCATTTTAGTTTTTATGTTTCTTATTTCTTTTCGAAGGATTTATATATAAATATTATTTTAAATGTCAAAATGACTTGTTTTCATAGACTTAAAAATGTGTTGAGAATATTTGGCACTTTGCCTTCACTATAGGCACATTAGTAAATACCCGAATTTGTAAAAAATCACTTACTTATTATTTATTTATTTTTTTATTTTATTTTTCAATTTTTTTTGTACGGATTTTTTTTTGTTTTTTTTTTATTATTTGTACTTTCATTTGCGTTTATACAAAAAATTAAAAATTGTGTTGAAGCTAGGTCTTGAGTAAACACGGAAAACGACCGAATTAATAACGGTTAAAGAAAGAATAAACAAAATCCACTTACAGAGAAAATACAATGTTAAACAAATAAAAGTTTGATTTTACAATAGCACCGACTAGCATTTGTAAAAAGGTAGGTAGATTAATAATAAAATAACAACAGATAATAATAAGTATTTTTATTCTTTATTATCGTCTAGTTTTACGACTCTGTAGCATATGGAAGTGCGGTCGTTAAAATCGCGAACAGCCAATTCCAAAACAAAAACTTGAGTTAGTTAAACTGGTACCGTTACAACTCTATGCTTGTAAAGTGATTGACTTATTGATATGCAAACAAGCAAGTTGAACTTAATATATTGAAAATATTTTTTTCATGTATCGTAACTTAGATAGCAGTTTTAGTTAAATTGCCGAACGTCAATCCTGTCAATGACATATCTCACATGCAACATATAATATTTGTGAAAATTCCATCATTTTCAATATCACATTCTTAGTAAAATAAATACTTATATTATTTTCTAAAACGCCAACAACTAGATTTACTTGGGTTTTTTACATTTAAGATTGTAAAGGCTTCAGAATAAAACCAAACTCTTGGAAAAAAAAGAAATTTCTACCACACTTTTACTATTTAACGCATACAGCATTTCAATAACGCGAACACATTCCATTTCATATGGAATCAATATAGAGCCAATCATTTTACGGCTAAAAGAATCGCTGCTCACCTCTAAGGCTATATTTAGGGAGGCGAAGCAATAAAAGCACATCGGTGTCCGGTCCATACCCGCACGACTGAGCAAGATAAATGCTTGGCGGTCGGAGACGCGTTCTCACGGCCCGTGCCTGGCTTTTTTGTTTCATCTGCTTTCCGAGTTAGAGGTCGCCTAGCTAGTCTAGTCTAAGCAACCATCGAGCGCTCTAAAGCTTTTGCGACGTTTTTAAAGCGCTTAATTGTCAAAATCTTTGATCTTACTCTAACGTATGCATGTAGAGACGTCAATTAACGGTAATTATTTCAAAGTCCGGTTAAAATTAGAGTTTTTACAATGAAGAATCATAAGTATTAATGTTAATTTCAGTCTCGGTGTGCAAAAGTAAGAGATTAATGGCTGACTGCCTTCAAAACAAAAACGAATACAGTATTACTGAAAAAGAAATGTACCTGCAAAGCAGATTAAAATAAAAGGGACCAGAGCAAGACGATGAAGTTGTTTGTCAAGCTTTTGTGGGGCGTAGAACAAAAACAATTAAAGGAGGGAACTTTGCCAAGGTTTTGATGTTATATTACAAATCAAATGCTTCGCTAATAAGGCTTTGTTTCTTAAAAAATAGCTTATCTGAAAAAGTATGGCTGAAAGAGCCAGTTCATTAGTGTGTGCTAAGCCCTTAGAACTGACCGAACGCGCGGTCACACAAATAAAAACTGCGAGTCGACAACGACAAACGAGTCTACCTGTCGTGTGTTTTTGTCCGATTCATAAGATTCAGCGGTGTATTACGCCCCAAAGATACTCAAAACTTCGTAGAGGGATCGTGTCACGCGCGGCTCGTCCGTGTAAACTGGTTGTGGGCCCTCGCGTTAATTAGACACGGCGCAACACCTCTCCTCATTATTTACCGCTTCATTAAGAGCTCGCTCGCGACGAGACGGGCGCCTGTCAAAATCTCGCCGAACGCTCGTGCGCCGCTTGAAATATCGCAGTATATTGTCCCGCAGTAACACCGTCGTCGGCCTCGTTAATTGTCTTAGTCGTCTCCTCTTCGGATCTCCTTTATTCGAAAGCTCGACTTTTGTGCTCGTAAAATAGACCGCTCGCTTCCGTTCCCCAACTGAAAAGCACCGCGGTATTGCGCAACATTCTCATTGCTTCGCCACAAAATTTTCCTACAACAAAAACTAAATGAGCGGCACAGTCGTTTCGATTACGCGCGGAAATGATACGCGGCGACCAGTAATGGCACCTACGTGCGATTACAAACAACAAAATCGTGCATAATGATGATAGACTTTTAAAAAAATCAATTCCAGATACAGTTACGAGTGATAGACAAAATAATCAGCGATCACTACATTGAACAACAACGTCATGTTACGTCGTAATACCTGTTATGAGCGCTGGACCAATTACATTACGCTCTCTACTTTTATAATCCAATTTGAGCGTGCTTTTAGTTCGTAGATGTACGTTTCGTCTGCTGTTAGTCATTCTTTATTGTATTAAAATGTATAAATTGACTTTTGTAATAATTTCACAATCGATACTTCTAAAGACAGGCTGCGAACCAACAGACGGGCGGCGGACGCCTTTAAAGCAATTTAAAGCGAAGTCCGCGTGCCCCGCCATTGTGATTGCTGTACACGTTTTAATGAATTCGTCCTTCCACCGAACGTTCCTCGGCCGCTATTCAAAGAAAATTACAGTCGAGAGCCTCCTCGAAACAAACCCTTTAGGAGTCACGCTCTGTTCTCGCTAAACTTGCTCCAATTATTTCTTACTCTTTTTTGCGTATTCTTTATAGTAGAGGTCATTATAGCGCCAGTTGGTGAGCGGCGATGCGCCATATGTTCCCGCGCGCCTTTAAATTTAGTCGTGACAGTGGAGTTCGGATAATTGATTAATGGGCTCTCAGGCGGACGTGTTTAAACGCCGCGATCATCGTTTTTTGTTAAAATCCCTGTAATGATACGTTTTGATTGTCTCGAAAGAGCTTAACGAAAAAAAGCACCATATGGCGAGGGCACAGATTCGCCTCGCAACAGTTGGTGCGGTCGGTGGTTCCGGCAGGTACCTGCGTTCACCGAATTAATTGAAAGAAAATTGATCTCTATTCACGGATACAATTCATAATATGAAGCAACCAAACTACTATCTCACACATGCAAATGTGAACCTGCCTGACTCTACGAATAACTTTACCTCAAGCGAAAGGCAACTAAATCTCTCATGGAAATATTTTAGTTCGCCAAAGGTATTTTGAGAGAAATTTCGCGCACTCTGTGTGTGCAATTTACAGACCACCCGAATGACTAAGTGTTGGAACAAAACGAATCGTACCAGCTTAAAAATTGCAATTTCACTTTGAGAATTTATTGTTAACTTTTAAAATGCGTGTATTGTTGAATAAGTTAAAAAGTCGGTTGCCAGTTGTCGTGACTGCGCTAATTAAAAAACTTTTGACGTATTTCTTGTTCCGTTGTTACCTGGGGAGGATGGCTTCGAAAGAAAACAAAATTTTATTTCTCCAAGTAGATATTCGATGGCCCGAATACGAGCGGTCGGTAGTAAAACTGTTTTGAAACTGTACGAGAGATACGATCGGCTTTGTCAATAAACACATCATTGACTGTTTAAAGTTCTGCTTATTTCTACCCGGCTTTTCGGAGTGTTAGCACATATCTTGTATTGTTTTTAAACACCAAACACGATGGAGAAATCACATTTAAACGTTAGTATTAATAATTGTTAGATTGTTTTGACAACTTCATTCAAATACGTTTATTTTACGTAAGATTGATTGATTGATTTGGTACTACGTTTCGAACCTCTTCAATACTAATAAGTTACAAACACGTTTGCTAAAAAGGAGAAAAAGTAAAACATTAAGTTTTGCTCTGAATTTCTCTCTTCTGAATACTTATTATTCTTGCATTTAGCGCTTTTTATTTACGCTACGAACTGTCGCTTTTATCGCAAACTAATGGAAGACATTAAGGAGGATGCAATTGTTATAAAATTGTTTTTAACGCAGTTGTATAACAGGTTTGGTATTAATATATATTTTTGAATGATGTTAACTTTGTGACTCAATGATTTATCTAATCACCCTGTAACAACTATTGTTATTGTTTGACATGATGCTATTTAGTATTCGAAAAAGACGAAACTGCATACCATAACCTTGTCATAGTGTACGTGTAACGTATCGTTATCTACCAGTAATTCATTAATTTCGATTCAAAAATTCAGTCATTAATTGAAATGCGGATTCTTTTCAGGTCTGGCAAATAATAAATATCAATGAAACTCTTTCCCCTTTCTCTTATTCTAGCTCTAACTCTAACCAACAACCTTCCTTGTCCACAGATTGGGCAACGCTGCCATGTCTTCCGGCATGGGCGGCACGCTCGGCAGCGGGCACTGCCAGCTCGCCAACCAACCGCTGGTGATGCCAGTGTTCCCGCTGCGGGCCAGCCAGCCGAGCCCGGTGCCCGTCTACTCGCCCTCCCGCTTCCACATAGACAAGCGGTGTCAGCACCGCTGCACGTGGAAGTGTTTGGCGATCGCCATGATCTGCCTCTGTGTCATACTGGCGGCGATGCTCGCCTATTTTATAGGTAACGACACTTTCTTTTTTTAAATACTCTTTACTGATATTCGTACTCATTTGTTTTTATTATTTTTTTCTGTAGGTGTACTCATATGTCTTAAATAGTTTTTGCTATAAATATTCGTACTCATTTGTCTTAAATTCTTGTTTCTTCAGATAAGTAAGTACTCACGAAGCCATAAAAAAATAAAAAATAAAATGTAGGTACTTATTGGTCTTCAATACTTCTTATTTTAGAAATTCGTACTCATCTAAACGAGTCTCTGATTCTGATTCTGAGTCTGAGGAGAAACTGATTCTCTAAAGAATCTACTTCTTTTTGATATCTTTACTTCTACAGACTGAGAAAAATGTAATAAAACTTGTGTTTAAAATATTTGCCCGCGAAATCGATAAGCGCTATTACGCCTCATTATTTAAACATCATAATTAGTATACTTATTCGATAACATTTACGATCACGATCCAAATAAAAAATAAAATAGCATGCCATTATAAAAATTGTTATTATAACCAGCAGTGGACTTGTATAGGCTGATGATGATGATAAAAATTCAATTCCACAAAATCCTATTTTTTAAATGAACATTCTATCAAAGAGTTTCGCACAGTTTATGTAACTACTACCAAATAAACTCTAAATGCTATTTTAAAAAGTCTTAAAATCAAAACTATTTTAATAAAAAAATAAAACAACAATATTACGGGCATTCTCCATCAATTATCTAATTTGATAGTGCTCTATTTATCTGATCCCTATAAATCAGTCCCAAGTTGACTACGCTCCTCACTCGATAAATTTATCCAACGACCGTACGAAAGGAGCTATTAAATAAGAAAACTGAACCTTAACTGATCTTAAAAATATACCAAAAAGGCGGGAAAATAAAAACATGAAACATCATGTTACGAAGTTGTGGGCTTCTATACAAGTTTAAATAACGACGACCATAAGTTAGAAATGGATAATAGGGCAACAGATTATGTCTTAATACTTTCTTAAGAACTAATTAAAATATGTATTTTGTGTAATTTCAAAATGTTTTAGAGGCTTATAAAGTATATGATTTTGCCCGTATTTTCGTAATAATAATTCAGTCAGCCATTCACTACTATACTCAATACACAATAAGAGAGTGGTGTTTGCTTCATCATCAGCTCATTTATGTCCCCACTGCTGGCACGAGCCTTCCCTACGGATGGATAGAGAGAACGGGCCATAAACCACCACGCGGGCCCAGTGCGGATTGGTGGTTGTTATCGAATGCAGCCGGGACCAACGGCTTAACGTGCCTTCCGAAGCACGGAGGAGCTCGAGATGATAAACTTTTGGTCACCCATCCGATGACCGGCTTTTGCGAAAGTTGCTTAACCTCAGCACTCGCAGACCGGGCGCGTTAACCACTGCGCCATCGAGCTCTTCCGTTTGCTTATCGTTTGCTTATATCATAAATATCTATTATCAATTTAGGCAAAATACTGCAATATGTACCCTTATATTTTACTATAAATCTCAGCCTCTTTGAAAATTATGCTTATATTTATCACTAGTTTCTCCTGTTTTGTTTAGTTTGTAAGCATTTATCAAATAAATTTATTTGTATTTGTATGTATTGTAAGGGACGAGATGTTAATATATTTCTAAATAAAAAAGGATTAGTCTTGTGACGGAATTTGTTGATATCTACCAGTTTCTATTCTATTTATGCTCACTATTTACGTCCCCACTTATCACAACTCAGTTTATAAAATACTAGCGGCCCGTCCGGGTGGACATTTTTTTTTAATATAGCCTATGTTACTCAGCGCTAATGTAGCATTTTAATGGAGAAAGAATTTTTTAAATCGGTCCAGTAGTTATTGAGTTTTTTCGTTGCAAAAATACATACAAAAAATACAAAGGTTTCTTCTTTATAATATCTTTAAACTAAAAGCTAAACATTATAATGTTCAATAAAAAATGACTAAATTAAAATTTACAATCATAACGAACACGGTATAAAGTTTCCCAATAAAAAACAAAAAAGATAACAACCTCCTCAATAAAGACAAATCCAGAGACAATCGATTAAATATTGAAAACTTTTAAGTACAAGTTATGCTGTCGATATATCTTTGTTCATAAAAACGCAGCGGGTGGGTGTCCGCTCAGCTCTCGCTAAGGCAGTATTTTTATTAACTCGACCGGAATGCCGATTAAAATATTCATAACGTTATTCTTTCTCTATCCATTAGCGGTGGATTGATACAAAGTGGTTTATGTGATACAAAATGGTTATCATCATCAGTTTATAAAAGTCCCACTGTTGGACTTAAGTATGTCCACATAACATAACCATACCGCCATAACCCACCACGATGGCATTGTGGGTTTTAACGACAACCATCTGATAACAGTTTACTGATCACTATGGTATATCTATGGTAAAACCTGATCATCATCTCAGCCAAAAGACGACCATTTCATGAAGGGAATTATGTTATTCTTATTAAAGGCCATAATCGCAACGCTTGGCAAGCGGGTTGGTGATTGCAGTATGGTGAGAATAATCACAAAGAGACGCTGCTGCCCATCCTCTGGAATGGTCCCTTAGTCGCCTTCTACGACACCCACGGGAAGAGATTGGGTGGTGCATTTCTTTATCCCCGTCACCACATGGTAAAATCTGCATGTACCTACTGTAATATTGTTTTCCTCCCAAAACTACTAAAACAAAAAAATATATAATGGAGCCAACGACTTAACGTGCCACCCAAAAAACGGTAGAGTCCTAGATATTTATATATACTTAGTTACCGAATAGATAGCGAAATTTGTTGTTCCCATCTCGAACGCGTTAGCCTTCAAATTTATAAGATCGATTTTTAATCTCAATCGCTTTACGCCTACTATACCATTATGATAATGACGATCAATGGAGCGGATTAGAATTTCACAGTGATGAGTTCTCAACTCGAGTCATGTAGGTGTTCAACTACCGCAGTTTATATCTGTCGAATATTAACAACTTATGTGATGTCTGAGGAGCTCGATGGCGCAGTGGTTACCGCTCCCGGTCTGCGAATGCTGAGGTTAAGCAAATTTCGCTAAGGCCGGTCACCGGATGGGAGATCAAAAATGTTTTATCTCAAGCTCCTCCGTGCTTCGGAAGGCACGTAAAGCCGTTGATCCCGGCTACATTAGCAGTCGTTAACAACCACCTATCCGCACTGGGCCCGCGTGGTGGTTTATGGCCCATTCTCCCTATCCATCCATAGGGAAGGCTCGTGCCCAAGCAGTGGGGACATAAAATGAGCTGATGATGATGATGATGATGATGATTATGTGATGTCTTATGTTATGTTAAAATGCCAATTGTTAAATAAATCCTTATAATAGAAAGAACATACCCTCGTTAAAATGGTTTGCTTCATAAAGCAACGAAAGCCATAAATCAACGTTTGCGTAATTGTTACGATAATAAATTAATTGAAGACGTTCAACAATCAGCTACACTACCTCTGAGATGCATCGCGAACTTGCAATGCAACTCTTCCGTTGATTACAATGCGTTGAAGAATCATCCTGTCATATCTTTAAGCTACCTTTAAAAGGTTTGACGCCGAAGGCTACGGGCTCTCCAATTAGGGGGCAGTCTTGTCTTGTATGATTAAAAGCCTGCGAAACGGTTCACCTTCTAGGTAGGACTATGCCCGCAGCTACAATTTAACGCGAATCGGTAGCAACGAGCAGTAAATTCCAATCCATAGACGCAACAACCACTCCTCTATTATTAAATAAAATAATATTCCACCGTCAAACAACAGTTATTCTTTAGAAGCGTTCCGTCGAACCGTAAAAATTTATTCATTTATAGTTTTACAAGCGAATCATAATACAAATAAAATCTTTCCATCATCACGTCCAAACTCAATTATCGAAAGTGATAAATTCGAATATCCACTCCGGCATGCAAATGAGTTGATTAAACATGGATGTTGCAACGGAAACAGACATCAACCATTAGTCTTTCATCGTTCTTTGTTTAAATCTCGCGAGCGGCGTCCACAGAGGGCCATAAAAAAGAAACTAAACAAACATCGGAAAATATAAATGATGCGTCTAACCTGAGGCAGCGTGGTGCGTGCTCGCGCTGGCCCGTTATAAATTATCTTACACTTCTACGTCCCGTTTTATTTTACTGCGGATATATCAAACTTGCGCTATCCCGCCCCGCCCGCCGAACGGCCGATCATAATTTACACATTCCTAATGCTTCATAAATTGCAAAGTAAATCCCGGCATGATTTAAAAGGAAATAACTAATCCTTTCTCCAGCTATGTATGATAAAGTAAACCGACATTTGTTGCCAACGGAACGGCACGTTTTCATAACTACATGGAATAGTTGTGAGCTACGTAAATATGTACCGAAAGCGTTTCCAGCTAACTGCGGAAATGCACGGAACGATGTAAACAACGGTGACAGCGCTCGCTTAGTTGTCGTCGCGTACGTATGGTAAATAACATGTTCCGAGCTTCTTGTGTGGCCGAATGCGTTTGTTTACTTCAAATGTGTGATAGACAGCGAATTGTTGTGGCGGTCGAAACCACTCCGCTGAAGCTATTCTAGATTAACGTATAATAAACCGCAGGCGAGAGCGCAGTGATAAAAGGCCACACCGCAGACACTTATGCCGTATGACGAAAATAGCATCAAAGTTGACACGGACCACTGCCGTGGCGATACGTGTGCCCTACATTCGATCGAACGTTTGCATTGAAAAATCCCTTGTTTTCGCTTTTGAAAGTGGGGCGAAATAAAATTGTTGGGAAAACTGAGGTGTCGTTTTTCTGACCTATTTTCTCTTTGAGATAACGACGGCGTCGGCTGACATAAGCAAGCGCCTAGAAATATATACCACAAGTGAAACAGTTTTAGTTTGCACTTTCAACTGAATTATGGCGTGGGAATAGATTTAACCTCAAGCGAAGGATGAAATGAAAATGTTTTAAGTTTACAGATTTATTTAGAAAACTATAGGAGGTGTTTTTATAAAGTTACTTATAAAATGTTGAAATAATTTTTAACGCAAATTTTGTTGCGAACAAATTACAAAAACACAAATGTTTCGTGGCAAAACCACGATTTCGTGGCAATTGTTCGCAACAAAATTTGCGTTAAAAATTATTTGTAAATTTTAAAAATAGCATGCTTACTTCTTAACTGATCTTTAATATTTGTAAAAATATTATGATCGGATGTTAATGACGGTAGTTGTTGACATTGAATGGGCGCCTTTGGCTTTCAAAGTAAAAAGTGTTGAATAATTTCGGCGGGCTGGTTAGAACCACGATAGCTCAATTGGAAGAGCACCTGACCCGGAATGTCAGAAGGGTGCAGGTTCAAACCCTGCTCGTGGAAATTTTTTCGACATTTGTGTTTAAGTTACTTATAATAATAATGATTTATTTGTTGCCAAAAACATACAATACTTTGTCCTTAATGCTAGCGGCCCCTGCACTATTATGAAATCATTAATATGAAAAAAAACTACAAAAAATTTAGATTATGTCATAATTTGATTATTTTGAGTAATGAACCGATGGCATAGTGATATTCAAAATAGCTGTGTAAGTAGTATATTGTTGTGTTTAATTGTTGTTTTATTTAGTAGGTAAAAACTGAATAAAACAACAATTTTCATAGACATTTATGCAAATTATTAGGCCTAACAACCTCCGTTCAGAGATAATCATTTCGTTTGTGTAACGGCGGCGTTGCCGTTTAATTTAACTTAACCCTCCGCTCTATTAAACATTTCCAACTATCGTTAAGTAACTCGCGCTGAGCACGCCATCATGTGAAAACATAATCCTCATATTTCGGCAGCAGTCAATGAAACAACTTAACTTGTTTTTTTATTAGCATCTATTACAACTAATACGAATTAAATATTACAAACGACTACCAGTTCGGAAAGGCGGAGTGTAGGAGTGAGAAACTAGTTAAAATTCTCACATTTCAAAGCCTTTTTGAATGTAATGAACCGGCCTAGTGTAAGGTGTTTCAAGTCAATAAGGTTTATCGTATCGGATCTCAGTTCATTTAGATTCCCGTTAAATTATAGGGACAGTAGATAAGAGACGCGCGTCGCATACTGATACCGCGCCGCTGACCGGCGAGTAACGAATACGCCTGAGCGGCCGCTTCTAAATGACAGCATTAAGATTTCCGTAAGATATTCTGGAATCAATCAATTTGTTGAACTCCACTAATAAACAATCATTAAGTCGCAATAGAGCTAGCCGTGTAATTTAGATACCACTGTTTACAAAAAAGTTTTTTAATTTCCGTTCGCAATGATAAATCACGCCGGCGTTTGTCCTTTTTAATTTCGGGTTTCAGAAACACAATAAAATATTTGTTTGACACGCCTCCTGGCGTTTTGGATACATGCGGAATAATGGGAGTTTCGTATTTTAATCCGACATAAATCTCATGGTTGTGCCAGTAGTTTTAGTGTTGTAATGAAAAAATGCGGACCATCTGTTGCACCCTTCATTACTCGCGTACGCAATTGATGGGGGCAAATATAGCGGCGTCGACTTTTTAATGTAATTGAAGTTGTGGACCCCAAATGTTTTATGGAGCTCGGTGTTGAACGTTGTCGTTTTCGAGTGGTCTTCGCTTACTTGTTTGTATCAGCGTCGCTACTCTTTTGTTACACGCTGCCGTGAGCACTGTTTACTTGTCACATTCTGCAACTGTACGAGAATTTGTCATACAAATCGCTACAGTCAAATCAACCTTCTTCTGCGGGTCGTAGTGATGAAAATACTGCGTTAAATATGACATGTTTTTTTTTTCACTCGTTGGTAAATGTATATTTTTGTTTGGGACACTACTTAATGTTTTTTTTATATTTTCTTAGTTATTGCCCGCTGTTTTGTTTACGTGCAATTTTGCGTGAATTTCCGTGAGTTTTCCCGGGACATACATGTATATTATTAAAAAACATCAAACAAACCAAAAACACCTCAAATAATTAGACCGTACGACAAAATAAGACATCCGAAATAAAATTTATTGTAATGCGCGACTGGAACTGTTTGGACCAACTAAATAATTACCAAATAAACAATGTAACAGCTATGCAGTAAAATGTTCTATTCTATTATAAAATCAAACGTAAAACAAGACCTAAAAACGATATAAAAAAAATTATATGACTAAAAGGTTTCAAATTTTAATGTATAGTTTACTAGTGTTAATATCAGAACAAAAACGAAGAGATCAGTTTTGCGCAAATAACAACATTATACTAATCAATGGGATACTGTCTGAATTTAAACCATTTCAAAAAGTACATAAAGTAGAATTTACAACAACAAAAAGTCTTGAAACTGCCAGTCGAGCCGAAACTCAAATATTTTCTAATTCGATAAAAATTCTAATATGGACTTAACACAACGCCGTTACACACGCTTCAGCCACATTTCTTACAAAACGGGGACAAACAAGACCTCGGCCCTCCGCGAATGTGGATCAGACAAGCGACAGGGACAGTCATATGAGACCCCGTAAATAATAGAAAGAGACAGGAGACACCAACGGGAAGATTTATCACGTGACTAATACCGAGTCAGTGCGACGGCGTCGTGAGATCCCTAGGGACTCCATCAAACGAGTTTCGCTCCCCCAACGCACGATGCAATCTATGCTGAATCGTATTACAATAAATTGTATTAACTCGAAAAATAGTGGAGATAGCAAACATAGTCCATCTGCACACAATTCGGGACGAGCCGCGATCGCGTGTAGGAGCCCGTCCTCACTCATTTTACGGCCAGAACTTATAGATTTTACGAGGGATGATCGGCAGGAGTCGCGACTTACCACATTGCCGTATTTCATTTTGGTGGGCGGAAATTACGTCATCTGCGCTCGTTTATCTACTAACATTGACATTGTTTACGATACTGCTTTTATTTATTTCGAAAATTTCGAGACTACGTCTACATATATTAGCGAACAATTGATTGTGATAAAAGCTTTTGATACGATACGTTGTGAGTATAACTCTTTGAGAGGCACTTAACGAGAAACTGTTATTTGACTTGGTGTGATAGTCATTGAAAAATATAAGCCTCAACATATTTTGACAAGACTTTTGTCATAATACCCAAGTCTTTTAAAAATATCGTTGTGTTGACATATGTGAAATACAGTTTAATAAAAAAATATCTGTTAGTAGATAGTAAGTAAATAGATCGTTGAAAGTATCTAGGTTTATCACACTAAGCTTCTAAATCGTCTCCAGTAAACTATTTACTTCTAAACTTCTATTGCATAAACAAGTAGAGTAGAGATTTAAAAATAGTCTGCAATCAGCAATGAATATAAATTACATACTTAACCATTGTCGGCTGATCCGATAATAGCAACTGTTGTTGATCTATCTCCCTCTGCCCAGCCATAGAAGTTAATGTAAATTGGTTGTCCAATTCCAACAGCCAAATGGCGTCAACGCATCGTGATCCTTATCGGGGAGTAAATCTTGGGGACACACTAGGATGCCACGATAACTTAATTGCTCCGACACCCGGGGCTGTTGCTAATCTGAGACAGTGAATATTTGATGAAATCCCTTTTTTCAATAAATCATACATTTAGTCAGAAAAGTATGAGTTAATTTTAGTAACGTTATAGATATACTAACTATTTAAAAAAAAAAATGTGCAATCGTTTTTACAATTGTCTGTAGTCACGAAAATTAAAAACAAATAGAAAGAAGGGCAGTGTCGATTTACAGAACGCGCAATTTGTTTCTTGAAATATTTTCAACAATGATTACCAATTACCAAGTATCCCAGCATACGACGGCAATTAGTGGAATGCCAAATCGCTCACGTCAATTAAGTCCGTAACGAGTGACATATGGCCTTTCACGCACGCGTAACTTATGACGCGCACATCCTGCCGGCGCACGCGCTTTCGAGAAGCGAATGCCGCATCCCCCTTGGGCTGCAAATCCCGGCCGCCTCCAAGCTCCTTACAAAACTAATAAATGTACACGATAAATTCTCTTTACATTCGGATTTCGACGCAATTCGCTCTCCCCATTTGAAGCTCTTTAACCGAGCACTGAAATCGGAGCTCTAAGGAAAGTATGGAAAGGAGCTCAGTCGCAAGACAGATTACAACTATTTCGGGCTGGTGTTATTTAACGCTCTACTTGATCCTTCGTCACAAAAAGTAAATCGTGTCAAGCTGAATAAAACTCGTGCTATTGAAGCCCGTGCTCCCTTAGTTAGTAGCGTGAAGAATTATCCAATTAAAGCTACGTAGCGCTCTGTGATCGATTCTATCGATGGCAACTGTCACATAATGAGGAGACAACGGCATTCTCGGAGGAAAAAAAAGGTTGGGTGACGCCGAACCACCTACGTGCCTAGCAGTAGCTGGCAGCGGTTCGCAGCAGCGGAACTAATCGCTCAGTCACACCGCAACAAAGTGCGCTTCGCCCGTGCTTCGCTTAATTAAAACCCGACGGGTCGTCACGTCACCTACCCCGTACTCGTCGCAGCAGAACGACATCTCTCATTGCTACGCATTACGAAATAAATGTCGCTCAAAGCGACACCCGTGTGAACTTTAATAGAATTAGTTTTCGGCTACTGGGCTTTATCGATGTGGGCTGCTGATAAGACGCAAACTTAACGGAAACTTAATTGGAAGTTCAGATTAAATGAAAGATTTAACACTCGCTACATCGTTCCACTGATCACAAAGGTGATTGAAAATCAATCAACTTCGATTTGCTCAATATTTTTTTATGGTTTAAACATCTTTATCTATTCTAGTAATGAGTATGTAACTGCTTTAAACATAAATAGATATAAAACACGTACATTTGTCTTTGTTGCAGCGTTATCGTCAATTAAAAGTAATATAGACAATTCAAATTGTATCCTGGTTCAAGATGTAAAAGCAGTAACGCATGCACAAGGAATCAGAGATGCGTTATCAACATCATCGCCTTCCGATGGTATGTACTAAGCCTGTCATTCGGTTATGTACATACATACAAATTGGTGAAATGACTAAAGGTAAAATTACGCTTTCAGAATCAATATCAACATCTTCACTTGGCGGGTGGTCGTCAACGGCGGAGGCCGCGTTAGAGTCAGCAATAATACCACAGCAAGCACAACAGGCCGCCCCGCCGCCTTGGTCTCCAGCGCTAGAAGTGAGAGAATTCGACGAACCCCACAGCGCGACCATACCCGCCTACCAGTTTTGGAGTTCAGAATTCCGGAACAAGCAACCAGCCTACGTTAGCCTTAACTTCACAGTGCCCTGGGGAGCCAACTTCGCTGTCTATGGCAGACGAAATGTTGCTCCCAGTGTTACTCAATATGATTTTGTAGAGTTTATCCGGGGCGGCAGGGTCGATCACAGGTTAAGAAGAAGAAGAAGTCCACACAAAGAGGACACATTCGGACTTAATCTTGATAACTGGGATTCATTATTGAGCACGATTAGCCCATTCGAAAGATGGAACCACACGATAAGCAAGAGATCGACAGATATGAGGGTAAACGTCAGTATATTGCAGTATCTTGACACGGGGAGGTGGTTTATTTCTGTGTACAACGATGAACTCCAACCGCATAACGTCGAAATGATTGTATCTGAGGCCGAAGGTGTGACTAATTCGTGCCCTGACGACTGCTCTGGCCACGGTTCGTGCTATCTCGGTAAATGCGAATGTATGGACGGCTATGAAGGACACGATTGCTCCAAAAGTAAGTCTTCTTATTCTTGTGTTTTGTTTAACAACATGTTCATCGTTCAGAATTTTAATAATTCTCTATTTTTAGGTGTATGCCCAGTTCTGTGTTCGGGGCATGGCGCCTACGCTGGTGGAGTGTGTCATTGTTCTGAAGGTTGGAAAGGTGCGGAATGCGATATTCCGGCGCACGACTGTGAGCCTGCAGATTGCTCGGGGAGAGGACAATGTGTCGGCGGCCATTGCCATTGTAAAGCTGGTTGGAAAGGATCGAAATGCGACGAAGGTAAAATAATTTTGGAACGAACTTGGAACAAAATATTTTCCTCAATTCGTGTTGTGCAATACAATAATCCTATGGTAGGCGCAGGTCTTTTAATAATTTATTAAGCATAATGCGGATAGTATGTCATAACCTATCACGTTACGGCCCTATGCGTTTTGAAGGTTAACAGGTACTATCATACCAAGCACACGACTTTAAATACGCTTACGTAAGCACGATTGAGTCAATAATAAAACGTTATACACCAATCCAGGAACTAGCTTTTCTGACATTGCTAAGCTTCACGATGTTGTCTAAACGCACCAGTATTACTTTTTAAGTAAGCAGTCGAGCTCAACAAGTGTTTTCTGAGCTGTATCAGTAACTTTTTCTGTCTGTCTCATTGCTTTGGCCAGTGATCTATATAGGAATCAAACTTTTATAAATTAACTGGGCTATAGGTGCTGAATTGTTGTATTTAATGTTTTTCTTAGGATCAGTATCATATTGCACGACTCTGTAAAGTCATTTACTGGAAACAGCGCCCCTTTTGATTGGGCCGTCCGGCCACCTAGTGTGGCGTTCTTCGTTACACTTCTACGAATAGTGCAGAACTTTCTGCCGCAACGGCCATTAGTTCTTCACTATATAATCCCCTGTCTAACTTTTTTACCTCTCTTTTACTGTCTCTGACTACGGTAAGGGTTTAAACCACCGATACCGGTTTAGATCCAGAAATAATGTAGATACTTGGTTTGGTTATTAGTATCTTTTATTTTGAGTCCGCAAGGCTAGTTACCAACAACATTAGTAGCATTGTTGTGTTCCGATTAGAGAGTTAGAGATCAGATAGCCAGATCCTCAGCAGTTCAGAATTCCAGGTGAAGTTTCCTTTGACTTTATCGTCACATACCATTAGTTGAGATGCATCAAGTGCTTGCCCGAGGTTAAAAATAAAAATCCATCACAGAGGACTGCTTGGACCCCACCTGCGGTAAGCACGGGTCGTGCGTGCGCGGCCGCTGCGTTTGCCGAGCTGGCTGGCGTGGCGCCGCGTGTAGCGAACGCGATGCGCGTGTGCAACGATGCCTGCCCGCGTGCTCGCAGAGAGGCATCTATGACCTGGACGCCGGGAGGTGTGTCTGCGATCCACTCTACACCGGAGACGACTGCTCTCAAGGTAAGTTAAGCTAGCCTTTAATTTACCTTGTAAGTAGAAAACAGAAGTCCTGGCTGTCTAAACAATGATCAACTTCACACAGTATAACCACTGGATCCAGAACGCTGAAAATTTTTGGAGCAGGTCTCTTTCATGACGTAGACAAGAGATAAGACAAGATTTTTCTAAATTCCCTCGGGATCACAGGATATAGATTTAACTGGTTTACGGGCATAATATGTCCTAGGCATACCAAATTAAAAACCCGACGTTTCGTGTGGTCTCGGGCTGAGTGATGACTTGAGTAAGCAGTTAGCTTTAAACCCCGTTGAAGTTAGAATTAAAACATTTTCGTATTCCTTCGAATATGCTATGAAATTGTTATTTGAATCTGTGCTAGCGGCAACATGCGTTGCCTTACATGTGTCTGTAATGTAATTTTCTTTATTCTAATCAGTTACTTGATATGCTCGTGTAATTTTACCGCTTCATCATAATTTGCTTTGAGTTTACGTGTTCAGATTTAAAGAGATCAAACATGATCATGTTTTTGTATTTTTTGATCATAAAGTACAATATAATTTGAAATTTAGAACCGGGTGCATTTTCCTGTCTAAATCTGTCTTAAGTTTTCATCGCAATCAAAGTCGAGACTCCTTAAAATTTGTAAATCACTACTGTACGTTAATACGAGCAGTTACGCAGCAACAAAGAGTACTTTGGAACTAAACGTTTTGTTTCTCACAATAACTGTCAGTATAATAAAGGTATCTTCAATTAAAATTCCTTAAATTATATAGTAATTATAGTTTTTGTCCACGTTATAAATACAGTTCTTTCTGTGACAAACCTTTATTAGGCCATAATCAATCAGGCGTAACTTTGCGGAAATAGATGGTATACAAAAATGCATTGAAAATGTTTAGTTTTAATTCCGCTCTCTTATTCGTTTATCAACTTGGATGAAGCATGCAAGTACCACCCAAATATTTGGATGCATGTGTAGAAGGAGCAATAGGTGCAAATAAAACAAAACTTTTTGCCAATCTTACAAATACAGTTTTCTGTGTCTCCCCTAGTGGTATGCTCTCTTGACTGCGGTCCTCACGGAGTGTGCGCGGAAGGCGTCTGCCGGTGCGACGAGGGGTGGACCGGCTCCATTTGCGACCAGCGACCATGTGACGTCAGATGTCATGACCACGGGCAGTGCAAGAACGGCACCTGTGTCTGCACTCAAGGCTGGAACGGAAAACACTGCACGCTTCGTAAGTACAGTTTTAAACATCGATGCATACAAAGAGGCAATGAAAAGTGGAATTGGAATTCGATCATTGAGTCTAGATCGAAATGCACTGGGATGTTGAAGGCTCTTAGTTAAGACCACAAATTGTTGTCTCAGAAACCTTATATCATATCTAGTTGTAATCAATTTCAAAGAGAATTAACTAATGATGATGACCCAAAAAAAATAATAGAGTTAGTTTATTTAAATGAAACTTTACCGGCTTTTAAACCCAAAACTTTGGCTTGGTAACTACGCGCGTCAGTCAAGTCATTCCAAAGATTCATTGCAAATGCTATTTTAATAAATAAGAAATATTCAACCAGATATCTATTATTCAAATTAGGTTTTTTGGACATCTTTACCACTAGTTGTAAAAGCGTCCAATAAAATCTTATTGGACGCTTATAAATTATGAATAAGTCCATAGTATTCTACAAAATGTGCACATCCCACTATGATTGCGTAGAATATTGTAATAACAATGCAACTTTCCCAGCTATTTTTACAAGAATAGGCTTTGAGATATTCCAACAACTTTAAGTTTCGTACAAAACTTTTGTAATCTCGTTTTAAAGTTAAGACTAAACCTTTCAGAAGACTCTGCAGACATAACAGTCTGTGGCCATTTATTGAAACATTTTAGCCAACATAAATATTAAATTCTGTTTTAGTAATTTGACATTCAACCACACTTTGAACTATTTTAATGTCCTATTTTCCATACACAGATAAAACTTATCAGTCATTTTGAAAATGACCAATAATTACCTGCTTTTTTGTAACAGATGATGTCTTCATTTCATTGAATAAGTACATTCCCACAACATGCCGTACTTACTATAATTATTGACACATCATCATTTGCCTGCCCTGATCCCCAATCTTATTAGGGGTCGGCGCAATACGTTTTCTTCTACCATTCTCTTCGATCAGCCGTCATCTCAAATTCTCAACATTTACTCCTTTCTTTGCTATGTCATCTCTACAAGTTAGTAAAACAACTTGAATGCCTTATTTATGTACAGCGGGTTGTCCCAACGGTTGTACACGTCATGGGCAGTGCCTACTAGAAGATGGTGTGTACCGATGCTCCTGCTCCGAAGGGTGGGCCGGCACCGACTGCTCCATCGCTCTCGAGCTCTCCTGCAACGACAACGAAGACAATGACGAAGGTAAGAGGTTACCTTTCAGATTCACAACTACTGGATGGAAATATAAAAAAAGTCTTTTTACGAAAAAAACATAACCGTCTTCACGCGCATTAAAATTGATACAGATTTTTTCTTTACATTCCTTTTTATTTTTTGATTTATTTATTTTTTAATTATTTAGGCACAATTTCTTCCAAATTGTTCACATTGTGTTTACTAAATATTTTCTTTATCTTAAAAGAGAACTTAAAAGTTGTCATTACGTTGATTTCAAATTCTTTTGACCAAACAATAAATCTAAATAACAAAAGCAAAAGTCCTCTGACAAAACGCGTACCATTTTGAAGATGGCATGACGGACTGCTCGGACTCGGAATGCTGCAGCCGGCCCGAGTGCGCGGAGCACATCATGTGCCTCTCCTCCAACGACCCTGTGGAGGTCCTCCTTCGCAAGCAGCCACCCTCCGTCACCGCCTCCTTCTACCAGCGAGTCAAGTTCCTCATCGAAGAAAACTCTGTTCAGAGTTACGCACACATGGACGAGTATTCAGAGAGGTGAGTACACACACAGAACCCGTACTCCTAAATTTTACGAACACCAAATCACTTCATGAAAGTAAAAGATATCATCTTTCAGTTAGATGGTGACTTTTACAACCAATCGGTTTAGGACTGACCTGTCGGTTTTGCACAGTTCATATTTATTTAATATGTAATTGCACTTTACAATGATTTTAGATACGTGATATCATCGCCGTACTATCTTTATCCGTAAGAAGAAGAAACAATATCATAGTATCAAAGTAATAATTAGGATCTAGCACCTTTACCATTCACAATCCCGCTCATCTTCCTAAACCTCTCCGAGGATTTGGTGTGGTTATTTTAATTTAATTGATAATAATAATTTTGTAACTTACGATTTATTTTTGTCATCTGGTGGAAGTGTTTTGATTTTCCTCTGTTTTCTCGCGTGTAAATTATTGATTTATCATTTGCTATCCTAGCATGGTTATGTTTTACCATTCACCATGAGTTCATCTTATAATTTTTGGTATATTTTTATTTTTCACACCAGATCCGATGTGTTGTGTATTGTCTAATGTTTATCCTTTGTGTGTGTCTTACCCTACCTGTTTGTCTAAAAAAATGCGTATTATTAATAAAACAATTAAATTAAATTATATACAATCGATTGAAAAGCTCGCTCAAAAGCTTTCGAACAGTTTTCTTTGTCTTCCATCGTACAAGTAAATGCAGTTTTAATAAGATTTACGAAATGGCCTCAGATCATGAGAGATCAGTATCAACGAGATGAGAAAAAATACGAATTGCTTATTAAATTGATTAAAAAACAATTTCTAACGTTATTCAAATTAAATCTGATCCTTCACGATCTGTGTCCGAGTAACAACGATAAAAAATTGTAGCAGTTAAAATTATCATAAAAGCGTACAAAATTGTCGAATACGATCTCCTAATTTGAATAATGAGACAAAGTAAAACTGAATAACAATGTAGTCAACCCACCTCGCTTAATATGCAAAAGCGCCTCAAAAGTTTGTTTGCATTAAAACACGAGCCGCTTCACTATTTTGTTTAAGTTCAGAAGTCTAGAGTGGTTATATTGCGTTCTGGCATTTGTTTCATGCCCCGGACGGACGTGACACTGACGGAGTTTCTCCATGCATTCATAATCTAAATGTTTCTTCTACTCCGTATGTCTTGGTGCAACCAACATTTGCAAATGTTTAAATTTTCCGTACATTTGATTTAACTGTAAAGTGGTGGTGTTGTTCTAATGCAAACGGGCTTCGTTTAATAACCAGTGCGCGTTACATAGTCCCGTAATACTAACCAAGTGTTAAAACGCAAGTTAACCAGTGTAGACGAGTGCAATCGACCGGAGCGGTTGCAAAGCCGGGGTGTGGTTGCACTGAGGGATGTAGGTATCTGTGTAGTAATCTGTCCTGTCTTTCTGTGTCCCTGTGCCGCCGTGTGTCCGCCACTCCTAGCGAGTTCTGGAATTCCTTTACACCATGGTAAGTGTCAGTCAGCCCGCCCTCGCCCCTCAGTGTTCAGTATCTGTTACCCTCTTCCGTTTTGTTGCGACTCCTGCATATGTGTGTGATGCCGGCGCCCATCGCATGTCCATCAACTGACACGCGAGCGGAGCCACTAAAGCTTTTTCACTTTTTTGTTACTCCTTTGTCTGTATTCGTTTCATTCTCTATGTGTATGTAACATCTGTATGTTTGTCTTGAATGTTCTTGTGTGGCTGCGACAAAGCCTCGATGCTCCATCGTAAATCAAGCGCCGTCGTCGTGCGAGCGCCTATCTCAATTCGGTTATGATTTGCCGCAGCCACAACCGTATTTTTGTAATATTTATTTGTCTCGTCTACTGTGCTTATATTGTAGTTCACATATACTATAGTATACCTCTTGTTATACTATTTAAAAACCTAGGAAAATCATTTACGCTTTCACGCAAAACGTCTTTAAACACAATCGGTTAGGTAGGTATGTAAAACATACGAATCGAGCCGCGAATTGTATATTGTCAAATGAGCAAAACTTCAGCGAACACGCAAATGAAGCTTCAAATAAACTTACCCTTTTATGTGTTCCTTACCCTTTGTCTGCGTCTTTCATCTGTTAACCAACCCCCTACCCTTCGCCCGAGCTCTTTATGTGTTTAGATCCTCACCCTTGTAACTAACCAAAACACTACTTATTTGAATGTATTCCAACTATTTCACAACGGCATTATAGCAGTCTTGTCAACATTGTACATTACAGCCATCGCTTCCATCAATCAACCATTGAAGACATTCAACTCATTCAAATTGGTGCAACGAAAATGTCTTGGCATTTAATCATTAAGCATTATTTACTTACATTAAAGTGTGCGGTGTTCTAAAATAGGATATACTTAGTGTTATTTATTATAAGAATAAAACGACATTACTAGTATTTACTTATTGGAATTGATCATTACAGATATAACTTACATCCGCTGAGCATATTCTTCAGTTCGATTATCCTCTATATTATATCCGTTCGAATCAAATGTTACATATAATACCGTATCTACAAATCACCTGCTTGGATACTGGAACACTATTCACTCGAATAGCGTCATCCGGATATATTAATTTGTTATCCGTTTCAGTGGTTTTGAATCGGTGGAAATTCAGAGGCTTCTCTAATAGAACATGGTTGAGATATGCTTTAGGAATAGTGACTAATTCAACTTTGATGTATAAATGTATGGTAATATCTACACAAAGTGCCGACGTTTTTTAATAAACAGTTTTTTCAAACGTATTTACAGACTCGTTTAGTGTTAACATACTATATTTTATAATTGTTTTAATTTTAATAGTATTAGTGTTTTTGCTGCTGATGTAAGTATGTATTAACTCATGTCAATTTACATGGTAACATGTAAATACGTTAATTTATTAGCCCGCTACCCTCGGGCACTTGCTGCTTCGCATTTAATAAATTCACAACGAATGCAAATTTCCATTTCATAATTGTTTATGCAGTTGAAGAAACAATTTTCACCACATAATTAACAAAATAATAATCAACTGACGTACCTACACTTGAAGTAATTTGCAAAATACAGTTTTATAAATTTAATTTAAAACATTGTTGATTTAACATATTTATTTTTTGATTTGATTTCTTTGAACAAAGATATTTTTCTTGCACCAATTTCTTAATTTGTATATGAGTATGATACCGAACAAAAATATACATAAATGAATTAAATAACTATGGTTTGTGTGGCAGCTGTTACTTGCATTATTGATACATTTACATGTCTAGGCAAAATTTGGTTTTAGCTAAATAACTGATGTGCATTATATATTAATTACCATATACATTATTGCAAAGTCACGGACGTTCGACATAGTTGTAATAAACCAAAATTTTACCTAGCTATTTAGCTGATCCTGATACGAGAATGTGCAATGCTAAGAACTTCTTATTTTTATTTTCAATTTTATTTCCATACTTTACTTCACTATGACTACAAAGCATAGCACGTTTTACTGCGGTCACTATTGACTGTCGTTATTTAAGAGGGGACACCGTTCAATTGTTATAAGAAGCTACACACACATGTACACATACATACACGAACAAACATATATGTACACATAATTTCTACAAATAAATCTTATAATCGTTGTTTGATTTCAAAAGGTTTTATTTACTTTCACCTGATGTTATTTGTTCTGTTTTTTTCGTTACTGAAAGCCATATTATTAATCATTATAATATTACCGAATACACTAGTATTTAGTAATATTACGTATTAGTAGTTACATACTAAAACGTAGTAAGTTCTAAAGAAGAAATAATAACTAACGAAGAAAAAATAATTACGTTTTAGTAAACATAATAGCAAAATGTGTAAAATACCATAATAAAGAAATTTAATTCCTTGATTCATAGCATACATAATTTATGAACGATATAATATATACATGTATATGGTATAAATATATACTTTACATATTTATACCATACATTAAAATATATTATGTTTGATAACTGTACCTATAATAAAATAAGATTATCCGTTAACTTAAGTGTTAATAATATTAGAATCCACACGAAAGATACGTCACCGAATGAATCATATTGGCACCGTTATAATTATGTACCTATGTTGTAGTGATTACACAGAGCATAATTTATTTAACCGCTAATTAAAAACTATACCTACTATGTACCTTGCATGAATTCCTATTATTATCTTCGGAGGTAATAACTACATCAAAGCTGTAAACTATACTTTAAAAGACCGTTACAAAAATCCATTGAAACTTTTAAAATTAATCTATACATGTACGAAACCAATTATTATTTGATAGAAGACGCAAAAAACATAAACTCGGGTCCAACTTAATCCGATTAATACTTACGCGCGCAATATCTACGAATTTATTGAAAGGAAGATTTTTTGTCATATTTTTATTCAATATCTGTTTTTAAAACATTATTGCATAAATAATATGATATAATACGATAAATAATAATATTTTTATCGTGTTATGCAGCGTAATTCACTTAGTGTAAGGCGCGTAATATGTGCGTTTAGGTGCGTAATAGGTGGATTATTTTGGGTTGTATTTAATCGATCACCAAACTAACCTAACCTAACCCACAAAAATACTAAGTTAGCACCTTAAAATACAAAGTTAGCACCTAAACTACTATTTAGATGCTAACTTAGCATTTTAGGTGCTAGCCTACTATTTTTTTGTGGATCAATTTATTATTTCTTGATTATTTTTAGTGTTAAACAAACACTTTGTTTGTGTTGTAGCCCAACATCATCTTATTCGTAGGTATAATTTGGAATAAATAAACTGACATTATAACAAAGCTCTCACTAGTTAGATCAAGTCCAGAGTGAATGGCAAATATTTTTTAATAACTTATATCTGAAGTAGGTACTAATAGGTAACAATATGAAAATAATAGTCTAATAAACTTATAATTCTCAAATTATATGCTGATAAAGAATATTTTTCTTCGCATACATTTCTTTATTATGTTTCATTTTTATTTACCTTCGATCATCACGTTTATAATGTCTATATTAAATGAATTACAAAAATAATTTCTTTTTCATATGAATTTGATAAAGTAGGTAAAATAAAGAGTTTGTTTGTATCCATGTGTACCTAATTAAAAGGAAACTCAAAATATTTAGTTTTTTCCAAATTTTTGGTACCAACATGAACTTAAAGTTTTTAAATTGTTAAAGAAAACCAACTAGCCATCAAAAACATACTTGTAAAAAAACTAAGTCTCGCAACTCACTTCTTCTACCGTAAAAAGTTGTGAGATTCATGTAATACCAAGTCGGTTAATTTATTTAGTCCCTACTTAAGGGACCTCTGTCTTAAGTTATTACGTAATTAGCTAACAACAACAACATCATAAAGTGACCATATCAATATTAAAAATCTTTTATGTTTTAAAAAAATAGATTGACTTGGCCACTATTTGTATCTAAATTTGAAGCTTCTATGTCTGCTGAGTGAGTGAGTGACAAAATTAAGAAACTTTGACTAGTTATAATTCTTAAACTACTGGTTCCAATTGAATGGAATTTGAAATATACCGTGTTTATACAATGCCTGCTTGGTTACTGAAAATTTAGGCTTTTAGTTTTATCCACAACGAAGTTATAGGGAGTCGAAAATGACCTGAACTGTTTCGAGAAAAGGATGGTACGGCCGTGCCGCTTTTTTGCTCGACTTGGCGGGGACACTGCCGTGCCCTCAGATAAAATGTATAATACAGAATGTTTGGTAATACCTGTATAATTGTCCGTAAATGGTTCAAAATCTAAAATACTATCTCTATTATTCCAAACCGAGGCTTTAGTGATTGATAGAAAGAATAACTTAGTCGTAATTTCTGCTTATCTTTTAAGAACTCATTATTTTATGTTTTTTTTCTTGTAACAAACATTATTATCACACAAAACCTATTAATTCGGTTTGATTGTTCAATTAATTGGCATTGATTTGTCGACGACTACCGTAAATATACTATATCATGTTGTAACTTCAGTAGATATCTTCAGTTGTAATTTTCAGTCTAAATATAGATCTAAATTCCATCATAAAATTACACTTCTTTTAGCCATTAAGTACTTACATGTATTTTGTAAAGTTGTCAAAGGTAAAATAACGTTTTAACTTTAATTAACCCTAAGGTGTAGCAACAATATTGCTTGGGTTAAATAAAATTATTACAAAATTATTAAAATTAATTTAACGTAAAATAAGCAAAGATGCTAAAAAACAAATTCAAATTAAAATACCTACACATTAAATTAAATTAATACAATATTGTAAACAATAAAAAGATCAGTGTGAGTAACAATGTAACCTTGGAATCGTACTTAAATTCACACCGCTCCTGATTTTTACGTAGGAATGAAGGCAACTCTATCCAACACGCGATATCGCATGCATAGACAAAAGAGACATGATACAAATTAATGAATTCACACAACTGTGTAGCACGGCAAAGTTCAAAAACCACATTTATACATATTAATACGAAAAATATTGCAGTAAATAAAAGTGAATTGTTTAAAAACCTTTCATTAATTCTGGTGCCTTTTTATTGCGTTAAATGTTACTGTTAAATTACAGACGTGTTCAATATTAGAGGTATAACCTCTTTTAACGTTTCGTGGCGCTATTTTGTTTAAGTAAAAGTGTTAGAGAGTGTAAGAGTGTTACGCGTTGTGCATATACACCAAATATGTAAAAACGTCATGAATGAGATGTTAATCGAATATGTCCACAAAATTAACACAAATATTCTGTGTACGTACATTTTTCAATGCTTTTAAATGATTAAAAAATATTTAAACTAAGTAAAAATATAGTTAGTTATCAAAGGTAATATTTTTTAAAGATTACTTAATAAACGTCAGTAAAAATAATAAATAAGCCGTAAATAATAAAGAGTAGGTAAACGCAAACAGCTGGTCGACATCAAAAAGTGAACAGCAGTTCAAAAGCGCGTAAGTAGTATTATTTGGTAAATACCGCGTAAGCGTCAAACACCTGATTTTTTTAAGAGAATGGAGAGGATGCACAACTGAATATATAATTATTTACTTG
This sequence comes from Eudonia mercurella, assembly GCA_963082485.1. Classification (NCBI taxonomy): domain Eukaryota; kingdom Metazoa; phylum Arthropoda; class Insecta; order Lepidoptera; family Crambidae; genus Eudonia; species Eudonia mercurella. The sequence continues at coordinate 11,366,231 of OY720027.1, forward strand.
GTGGTTTTACGTACCAATTAGAACATAGCAATTGTTTTGGCTCCTATATGTAATAATGAAGTTATTTCTATAAAAACTATTTAAATCATAAGATAAAAGCACTTACGCTGTTTCGCTTTATCCATATTTGAGAATGTTTGTGCGGAGTCCACCAATGCTAATGCGCGATTTTGAACTATCCCCCACGATTACTGGACCGATTTATAAAATTCTTTCGCCATTAGAATGCTACATTAACGCTGAGTAACATAGGCCATATTAAAAAAAAAATGCTGTACAAAATCCGCCGGGTAAGCTAGTGTTTAATAAAGCCAGTCGAATAAGAGTTTAACTCTTGCGCAAAGATTTCCCTTCCACATAAATGTATTTGTGATTATCTGTTTAGTATAAGTGGTGCTTGGAGGCATTAATTAATAAAGCTTAATAAATAAACAAAATATAATTGATAAGATCAGATAGACGATAACTGCTTTAACGCGTTGAAACGAGTGTTTACGTTACCTGGTTACGTTATTCGAAGCATGTAGGATGATGCATTACGATGTATGAATGGGTTTTATATCATACTCCATTTTTTTTATATTTGATGGCCTGTAACAGTATGCTTAGACCATTTGCACCGGTTCCAGAGTTAAACATCTCGGTTACGATTTTCAATCCGTCTGTATATTTGTAGCCAGGGCTTGGAAACCGGTTAATTTTTTGAACCGGTTTCACGAAATTATGCATGGAACTTTATTAAAAAGGTTACGTTCCATTGAACCGGTTTTTGAACCGGTTTACGAAAAAATGGGTTTTTTAATAAACCGGTTAAAATTTAAAATGATAAATACTTGATTTACGTTTTCGGCCCATATTGATAGGATGCGCGCAACTATCAAACAAGATAGCGCTCGCGACGCAACACTGGTGCGCGCCGCGCGGGTATTTTGTCTAACAAGCTACAACAAGTCGCAGCCAGCGATCGCTAGAAATAAACCGGTTTATTTAGGTTCGAAATATCGCTCCTATTTGGTTCCGCTCAGGAACGGTACTTTACGATAATACAGGTTTTACCCTAATGAAACCGGTTAATTTTGAACCGGTTTCAAACCCTGCTTGGATCTACAAATCGTTGGTAAAGTACCCGGAAAAATCCGGTACTTGGAGTTAAGCTCCCAGTCCTTTGTAACTAAAGATTTTGGGTGGAGTTAATTCCACCTTTTGCCTGATCGATATTTATTATCAGGTGAGCTGTCACTTAAATATTAATCGGAATCGTGATCTAGTGGTTAGACCAGCAGTCTAAAACATATAGGTCCCGGTTTGTTTTATTTTTTATTTTTCTTGTTAGGCGTGTTTCATTTCCGCCGCGCTGGTTATTATCACCATCTAAGTACGTCGTAATTTCAACATTGTTAATAGCATTGTTGTAACAAGATAAAATTTAACAAGAAAAAATCATGCAGTCTCAGGAAGGTCGAGTAAAAATCGAACCCACGACCAACGAATTGGAGACCAAGAGTTTCACTGAGCTGATGGAATCAAAATAAATCTTTACGCCCGTATGTTTTTTTGTTTTGATTTTCAATGATTTAAGAATATTAAACAATTTAGTTACCAACTGTAAAAAGTTTCAACATAAAAGCTTTGAACTAAACATACGTAAACGAGTTAAACACAACAATATAAAAATAATGATTTTTTTTAACTACTGGAAAAACTCGGTGATGAAACGAAAAACGCTGTTTTTATTGAGTTATTTTCTACAAGCCTGTGTGCACTGACAGAGCCTATTTATAGAGCTCTTTAGAAGCCAGTGTGGCAATTTTCGTACTTTCTAAATATTGACAGTTAATTGAAAAATGTAAAATTAATATTAATAATGTAAAAATGTAGTTATTCCTACAGTTAGAGTTTTGTTAAAAGTATTCATCTTGTAAAACTTGATAAAGGTAGAATCAGCTTAAAGTTCTTTTTGTTTTGTTTAAAACACGTCCACACAGAACTATTTTTGGACAAGAGTTGTCCAATGAAACGTCGTTAATAATATAATAATAAGTAATAGTCATCAATTATTACAAAATGTTTAAATAATTTTTAACGCAAACTTTGTTGCGAACAAATTACAAAAACACAAATGTTGAAAAAATTTCCACGAGCAGGATTTGAACCTGCACCCTTCTGACATACCGGGTCAGGTGCTCTTCCAATTGAGCTATCGTGGTTCTAACCAGCCCGCCGAAATTATTCAACACTTTTTACTTTGAAAGCCAAAGGTGCCCATTCAATGTCAACAACTACCGTCACATCCGATCATAATATTTTTACATTATATTAAAGATCAGTTAAGAAGTAGGCAAGCAATTAATAAAATGTTCAAATAATTTTTAACGCAAATTTTGTTGCGAACAAATTACAAAAACACAAATGTTGAAAAAATTTCCACGATCAATTATTACATTATACTTTCTCATTTATAATGTGTACTTTACTATCTAAAATGCACAGTGACTAGTATCATTTATGTACACGATAAAGTAATTAACAAATTGATGTATCTACATTAACTTTCAGAATAATAGGATTTAAAATAGAGATATTTAATAACTAATTTTGAGTTAAATTACCGATCGAAATTATTATGAGATATACGAGTAAAACAAATGTCGATGTGCTTACTTAAAACTTGAGGCTTAACAATCAAACAAAGCAAAACATTTATGACGTAATGACGATCAAGGCAATATTTGTACTTGGAACGAATCAATCTTTCCAAGCTATGAATTACAGGTATCGTATTGCATGTTGATACTATATGGTTCGAAGTTGACTAAGGAAACGTTGTTAGGCTATAGATTTCAAATAATTCAATTTAATAGAAATCAAAATTAAAAACATTAATAATTTGTGAAACATTTGTTTTTAAATGGAGGAAGATAAAACTTTTTCATATTTTGTATTGTTTGTATGTTACGTAGCATCCGACATATTTTTGTTTTATTAATACGGAACTGTATGGATATGGAAAACGGGTCATAAACCACCACGCGGGCCCAGTACGGATTGGAGGTTGTCAACGGCTGCTAAAGCAGCCGGGACCAACGTCTTTATGTGCCTTCCGAAGCACGGAGGAGCTCGAGATGATACATTTTTGGTCACCCATCCGATAAATTCGACCTTTGCGAAAGTTGCTTAGCCTTAGCAATGGCAGACTGGGCGCTATAACCACTGCGCCATCGAGCTCCTTATTTTTCCAATGGAGTGCCCTACTTAAATTCGAATTCGGGTGACCTTTCTAACTAAACATTACGTACTTACCATTTATACGGAGCTAATAGTTTTCACGTATTCTTTGTAAAACAGTATAAACATTATATTTTATATAGGGCAAATTTTAAAGCTTTGAAAAATGTAACACAAACTATTTGCTTCAATTTTGTAGATTATTTGATTCACATACTATTTTATTATTATCTCGTTTATTTATTTTCTTTCTTAAAACTAGATTTTTACAATATTTTAATATAAAAACAATAAAAAATTATAAAAACCTAATCCTAGAATACAGTAGAGAGTACCACCAGAAGCGGGGCAGGGCCCAAGCTACCGGTGGTCAGGGCTGCAGAGTGAGGAACCTCCTAACAATACGTGCCGTGTCATGCTGTACTGCTTTCTGAATCTGACCATCAAGCGAGAGCCTCTTAAAGTGTGGGTCGAGGCTCTTCGCTATCAGACCGTTCGCTGAAACGACTATCGGAACAATGATCGTCGAATCAACATTCCACATGGCCTCGTGAGCCAAGTCAAGGTACTTGCTGAGTTTGTCCTTCTCAGCTTTCACGAGGTTCTCGTCATGCGGGATGGTGATGTCAACAAACACCGCCCGACGTTGAGACCGGTATACCACCACGATATCAGGCTTATTGGCAACAATAATTTTGTCCGTGATGATTTACCGGTCCCAATAGAGCAATGCACGACCATTTATTATTATACTGTTATTATTTATTTTTATTAGTGGACACATGCGTGTGTATATACACACTACTGATCTCTATTGTAGGTATAATATTATATAATTTCCATTTAATTACTCAATTATAAGAGTCATAATTCGAATAATTACTACCTACGTTATGAAATGGCTTTCAGTATCAAAATGTAAGTAGTGAGGTAAATACTTTTTACATAATTTTATTTTAAACATATAAGTAGAATTTTTTTGAAAAATTATAACTGTCCTTTACTTAGGTATGCAAAAATTTAAAAATTATATTTATATTTGGTTTGTGCACGCAGCACCAACCAAAACCTAATTGAAATCAAAACAACACTTCACATAACATTTAAAAGTAACAAAAGTAAACACATTTACTCAACACACATTTCGCCAAAAAAACTGTCGACCGAAACAAAACACACATTTTGCACAAAAACAATTGAGAAGCGCGCAAACAATTGCGCATCTCGCGAACAATTGCGTAGTTCGCGAAAAAATTGTGTAGTTCGTAAAACAATTGAGCGACGTCACCTCCCGCCGAGCTCGCCTCGGCACGAAGTAACCAGCTCTGTGTGCAGCCGCGTGTCGGTGATGCGCGGGCAGGTGGTGTCGCCCCAGGGTCTGGGCATCATCGGCATCAGGGTCTCCGTCGACCGCGAGGCCAAGTTCGGCTTCACACTCACCAGGCAAGGAGGATGGTAAGCTATACAAACTTCTTCATATCAAGTAAGCAACTGATAACTCATCTGGTGTCGAACTCCTATTCACTGCCGCTGCGGTTACAACAATAACTGGTCTGTTCACTGGTCTCAAAATCCGGGTTCGACTCCCAGTTAGTTGTTCCGAAAGAGAATTGAATCTTCGATTACAGATAATATCTACTTCGATGTTTTTCTTATCTTATTGTATGTCGTAGGTACTCAGAGGAACTCGAACATTAATGATAATTTATTACCAATAAAGTTTCATTTCAAAAAAATGTTCATTAAAAGTAAACAATATTTGGCGTGCTTATTAACTAGTCAATAAAATGTTGTAAAAAAAAAACACTTAAAAAAATAAAAAAGTAAAATTTATAAGTAATGATTGTTGAAGTATTGATTATTGGCATGGGTCGAGAGCCACGATATTTTAATAATTTGTATTGCACCTGCCTGCCCCAGAATTTAAGAGGGTGCGGATATCAATCAAGCTCTTGGAAAATTTTCAACACTATTTCATGATTGTAGTTTTATATGTTAGTTAATATGATATCTGTCTAACAACTCATCTAGTTTGTTTCGCCACAGTAACGACGGAGACAGCGTCTATAAAAACAAGTTACTTAAACCAGACGCTTGAAAACATAATTTTACCCAATCACTCTTTTGATATAGAATGACGTATAAGTAGATTAATAAAAATGATGATGCAGTGAATTGCTAATAGGGCGAATGTAAACAAAATAAAAAAAACAAATGCAATAGTGAACATAAAAGAATTTATTCCGTGACTGAACACAGATTTTTATTAAAGTAACGGAACATTAAAATAGACAATAAAATGAAATAATAGAATGGAACAAATCATTATTGTTCACAGAAAATAAAGTAAACGGCACATAATCCTCACAACCGAAGAATAGTTACTCATCCATGTTATTATACTCGTAAATACACTTGATTTGAGTCGCGTGACGCCAGTAAGCATTTTTACAAGAGTTGAACAGTAATACAAATATTTGAGGCGGCTTTAGTGCTTTACAGCAATCATCATTATTGTTCGGATACGGTCGTTAGGGATTCCTTGCGCGTATCCGTAGAGCATCGCGTATGAAATTGAATTACTCGCTGGCGTAACCGAACCGGTATCATGTGAACGTTTAATCGAATGAAACATGACACGTTCGGGCATTTAAATATCGATTATTGAAATCCATTGTTGAATCAGTGCTGCAAAAAGATCGAATGCCGTTGCTTTTTTCTTTTTTTATTAATACTCCTTCGTTATTTTTTCTTTTTATAAAGCTTCGTGCGTTAAGCAGATAAAGCCAGTGTCAAAGTAAATTTTGTAACAAATTATTTATAAAAAACATTTCCTTTGTTATTATATGATGTTGATGAATGATAATAGTAATGAATAGTGATAAATGATATACCCCCTAGAGTATCTCAATACTGATGTGGGGCTTTACTGAGACCTTCTTGAGAGAATTTGATAGTTACGTTGCACTGTTTTCTTTTATTTTCCGACACTCATGCACGTTCACAAAACATTAACAGTTTATAACCCACCATTTTTTCACATTAATATTCGACATAACAAAAATTTTTGAAAATAAAACAAAAACCACAGTCATGACTCTTCACTTTCCCGCCAAAAAGTCTGCTCCTTCGTTAGGTGAAAAAAAAACTAATCAAGTTAGTGTATGGTTCTATTTTCAAATGGGAACAGCATCCTTAGTAGAGTCACCCACAGCCCAATAAAAGCAAACACCGTATAATGAGTTTTAACACGAATGGCGTAAAGTTTACTGACAAATAATGTAGCATGCATGATGCGTGGTTACTTTGGGACACGGCTCGTTCTCGCAGCGAGAGAAAATTACTTCAGCCAAAACGGAAAACAAAACCATGGCGAATTTAATTCAGCACGCTCTCCTATGCACCTTGTCTGAAATACTGAATAACTATTATTATTTTCGAAAATACAACTTGACGCAGGATATTACTATAATTGACCAAAGTGGGTACCTACCAAGATTATGTATTGTGAAGGTTCGCGCACATTATGTCTGGCCGCAGCGGGGCGGAGCGGGCCGCAGAGCAGTGCAAAATGCTTACAAAGCACATTAGTGACAGGCTGGGTCGCAGTGCATTGACGGATTTTGAATACAGTGTACTGCCAGACGTCGCGTGCAACTGTACGTTGTGGAATTGTATTGTGAAGGTTCGCGCACATTATGTCTGGCCGCAGCGGGGCGGAGCGGGCCGCAGAGCAGTGCAAAATGCTTACAAAGCACATTAGTGACAGGCTGGGTCGCAGTGCATTGACGGATTTTGAATACAGTGTACTGCCAGACGTCGCGTGCAACTGTACGTTGTGGATAGCTCTGACGAAGAACTTTCTTTTGTTTGCCTGTTGTTAGAAGAAGTAATTAATGTTGCTATAGCACACTGTGTCGGGCGCAGCGGGGCGGGGCGGGCCGCATCACACGCAACCAAAATCCGCGGCGGAATATGCTGCCCGCTGCGCCCCGGCATAGTGTGCGATAGTTCATATAAAATACATGCGAGCAATTTAATTGAATTTTGAATTTTAGAAAAAAATTATAGTATTTATTTTTTATTTAAATGTATTTAAATAGTTTATCTATTATTTAAATAGTTATTTTTTTATAATCATAATAATAATAATATTCATAATAGTTAACCTTTACTTAACAGTAACCTGTGGAAATAATGTCTATATACAGCATTTCAATGCATTGTTTTATAAATCTTGGTGGCAAAAAAATCATATCACTTAAACGAAACACTTTGTCTAATCTGAATGTTCTCATTTTAAGAATGATAGTTCAAGATCTGTTTCATGTTTGCTAATCCAATAACGTCACAATAAGGTCTCGATTGTGTGAAAATTTACATAATCGGGCCACCGACACACGGTTTTAAATCACTTAACATCAGGTGAGATGAAGACACTGTGCTTACCCATATGATATAAAAAAAAATACATTGCTAATTCAAGACCCAAGTTTTATGGAATCGCAAGATGGATTATCTCGTCCGACGGAACTATTAGGGTAGTGGCATCAATGTTCGACAGGAACCAGTGATCAAGACTCTTTCCTCCATCAGTTCAGTTATTAGAAATAGGGGTCAGCAACTGGTTTGTCCTCCGTGCTTCGGAAGGCACGTAAAGCCGTTGGTTCCGGCTGCATAAGCAGTCGTTAACAACCACCAATCCGCACTGTGTCCGAGTGGTGGTTTATGGCCTGTTCTCCCTATCCATCCGTAGGGAAGGCTCGTGCCCTAGCAGTGGGGACATAAAATGACCTGATGATGATGATTTTGATGAACTGATTTGTGTCTTTATCATCATCATCATCATCAGCCTACACACGTCCACTGCTGGGCTTAGCGACAACTTAGAACAGACCACCTGCTTCCTAGTTCTCTTCCTAGTACAACTTTAATGAAATCCTATATTAATCCGATACGAACCCTTCGGAGAATCTAGTAGGGCACGGGGCACGCTCTAGTGCGTGATGGCGTTCCCTCTGGAAAACCTCCGAAGGTGATTCGTTTCACACGGCTTGAGGAAAACCCTTTAAGTTTTTTGACGCGCCCCCATAAAAGTTCGATGAAGCTGAAAATGCCGTCTGAGGCAATCAGCAAACTCTCTCAAAAAAAACTATATTATTTTTGGTGACGAAAACTGCTAAAAAAATACCTAAACCGACCACAAAAAAAGTTTCACCTTTTGAACGTAGTAAAATTTTAAATGTTGATGTACCATTAGCCGAGACGAAAGATTAGCCCTTTGAGCCCAGGTTCGTTTGTAAAAAAAAATTGCTAACTGATGAGTTATTTTTCTGTAACGTCGACACTAATGTTGAAACATACTAATGGTAAATATACTAATGGTAGCATAATTACAAGAAAAATTGGATAGGCTTGATGAAGTGATTGCTCAGAGCTTAAGCTAGATCATATAAGTCACTTAACCTTCAGTGCCTAGCCCACCATTTGATATCTGTCACCCACGCAGGTTTGACGTGTTGGTGAATGGCGGAGGCGCGGTCACACTCCAGTTCCAGCGTTCACCTTTCAAACCTCTACGGAAGACGGTCTTCGTGCCTTGGAACCAGATCGTCGTGCTGCCGCCAGTCGAAATGGAACTCAGCGACGAGAGCGTCAAGGTGCCCACACCACGGTATGAATTATCAAATTTACTAGATTTGTATTTATATATAAGTGTTTAGTGGAGTAGGATAATTTTCGTGCCACACGAAAAATATAATATATAAAATATATAGACACCTAGAAGATATCCGGGTGCTGCCTGCACGTGGAAGCAAGAAACAATATTATTTTATCTTCTGTACTATATCACGAAGTTTATTGAAAGAAACTGCGAGATATAATACAGCGGGTAAAAAGAGCAACAATCCATGAAGCCTTCTAGAAAATGACAAAAAAGGTAATCTTAAAGTGCTTTTCTGATAATATTATGTAGGCACGGTCTAATAATTAAGTCCATGATCAAGAAACAATATTTGTCTTCTGTACGAAAAATACGAAAAATATCCTACTCAGCATACTGTCAAGACACCTAGAAGATATCCGGGTGCTGCCTGCACGTGGAAGCAAGAAACAATATTATTTTATCTTCTGTACTATATCACGAAGTTTATTTAAAGAAACTGCGAGATATAATACAGCGGGTAAAAAGAGCAACAATCCATGAAGCCCTCTAGAAAATGACAAAAAAGGTAATCTGAAAGTGCTTTTCTGATAATATTATGTATGCACGATCTAATAATTAAGTCCATGATCAAGAAACAATATTTGTCTTCTGTACGAAAAATACGAAAAATATCCTACTCAGCATACTGTCAAGACACCCAGAAGATATCCGGGCGCTGCCTGCACGTGGAAGCAAGAAACAATATTATTTTATCTTCTGTACTATATCACGAAGTTTATTTAAAGAAACTGCGAGATATAATACAGCGGGTAAAAAGAGCAACAATCCATGAAGCCCTCTAGAAAACGACAAAAAAGGTAATCTGAAAGTACTTTTCTGATAATATTATGTAGGCACGGTCTAATAATTAAGTCCATGATCAAGAAACAATATTTGTCTTCTGTACGAAAAATACGAAAAATATCCTACTCAGCATACTGTCAAGACACCTAGAAGATATCCGGGTGCTGCCTGCACGTGGAAGCAAGAAACAATATTATTTTATCTTCTGTACTATATCACGAAGTTTATTGAAAGAAACTGCGAGATATAATACAGCGGGTAAAAAGAGCAACAATCCATGAAGCCCTCTAGAAAACGACAAAAAAGGTAATCTGAAAGTACTTTTCTGATAATATTATGTAGGCACGGTCTAATAATTAAGTCCATGATCATGAAACAATATTTGTCTTCTGTACGAAAAATACGAAAAATATCCTACTCAGCATACTGTCAAGACACCTAGAAGATATCCGGGTGCTGCCTGCACGTGGAAGCAAGAAACAATATTATTTTATCTTCTGTACTATATCACGAAGTTTATTTAAAGAAACTGCGAGATATAATACAGCGGGTAAAAAGAGCAACAATCCATGAAGCCCTCTAGAAAACGGCAAAAAAGGTAATCTGAAAGTACTTTTCTGGTAACATTATGTAGTACGGTCTAATAATTAAGTCCATGATCAAGAAACAATATTTGTCTTCTGTACGAAAAATATCCTACTCAGCATACTGTCAAGACACCCAGAAGATATCCGGGTGCTGCCTGCACGTGGAAGCAAGAAACAATATTATTTTATCTTCTGTACTATATCACGAAGTTTATTTAAAGAAACTGCGAGATATAATACAGCGGGTAAAAAGAGCAACAATCCATGAAGCCCTCTAGAAAACGACAAAAAAGGTAATCTGAAAGTACTTTTCTGGTTATATTATGTAGGCACGGTCTAACAATTAAGTCCATGATCAAGAAACAATATTTGTCTTCTACAGTTCTACGTACACGAAAAATACGAAAAATATCCTACTCAGCAAACTGTCAAGACACCTAGAAGATATCCGGGTGCTGCCTGCACGTGGAAGCAAGAAACGATATTATTTTATCTTCTTTATTTCTCTGAACAAACTTATTGTTATAGTTACTATATCAAGAAGTTTATTCAAAGGAACTGCGAGATATAATACAGCGGATAAAAAGAGCAACAATCCATGAAGCTCTCTAGAAAACGACAAAAAAGATAATCTGAAAGTACTTTTCTGATAATATTATGTAGTACGGTCTAATAATTAAGTCCATGATCAAGAAACAATAATTGTCTTCTGTACGAAAAATACGTAAAATATCCTACTCAGCATACTGTCAAGACAACTAGAAGATATCCCGATGCTGGTTGCACGTGGAAGCAAGAAACAATATTATTTTTTATCTTCTGTACTATATCAAGAAGTTTATTCAAAGAAACTGCGAAATATAATACAGCGGATAAAAAGAACAATAATCCATGAATCCATGAATATCGTGAATGTAGGCACAGTAAAATAGAGGACCAAGATGCGATCCCTGTGGGACTCCTGAAGGAACCTCAATGAAGTCAGATCTAAAACCTCCCACGACTACAGCTTGCGATCTATTACTGAGATATGATGTGATCCACCTGAGCAAATCGCCTCTAATACCAAGATTAAAGAGCTTGTCGAGCAGGATGGCGTGATCAACACGATCGAAAGCTTTTTCGAAGTCTGTGTAGATCACGTCAATCTGACCACAGCTTTGTTGAAAAGAGAGCGCAACAAAAGAAGGCAACCCTTTCCTTTTGGCCTCAGTCGCTTTCGAAAAGGAGACAGGCAACCGATTCAGGGTGCCACGTGCCAGTTCCATTCACGAATCGTTAACGTTAACGAAAACGAGAATTTTTATGGCAATATTTTAACTCTTCTCGTATGTCGCTAGGGGGTGCTGCTTCAATGCCATACTAATTTGCGTTTTTGTAAACGTAATCGAACTAATAAGGATAGTAAACAAAACACAATAGGCACTCAGTAGGCAGTTGCGGTTTTGTAACCACAAAATCCTTAGATTTAGTTTTCGTTATAAAAATGCCAAATTACAAACGCAGCTGTCTTTAATTACGCTATCCACTTTTCATGATTTGGCTGCAAATTTAAATAAATGTTGGTTGAAATTAAAAATGTGTATAGGTCGCGCCAAACTTCTAGTCCCCTCTGAAGTTGCTTCGTTGCGCAGCTGTACAGTCAGGCCCTACCGCTCGTCCCCGCCTTCGCCCTACTAACGCCTATTTTTTGCTACTGCGACGCGAATCGCGCTAACTTCAGAGGGGACTAGAAGTTTGGCGCGACCTATACCTGTGTGTGTATGTGCTGCCGTATTGTATTTTTATGTAATTTATGTAGTATATGTTTCATTTAATTTCTTTGTCGCGCTGCTTACCAATTTTTCTGTCTAGCCCTTAGGTCGACTGGTAGAGAATGCCATTTGGCATTAAGTCCGCCTTTTGTACTTTATTTATTTATTGTGCAAGAATGTATTTTTCACGGTTGTTTTGTATACATATAAATCTTATTAACTGTGTCTTTGTCGTGACGTTTGTATTGTAAATCGCGTGTGTGTGTTTTTCTTTCATTTATCCGAAGCCTGTAGCACAGTTAACACTTCCTCAGGCTTCGGCGTTTCCATCTTTTAACTGGTTATATTGTATTGTTATAATGAAGTTTTATTTATTATTATTTATCTATATTAATATGAAGTTTCCCACAGAGCGCCGCCCCGCTTGGACTGGTCTCCAACTCCCCAATGGTGGGAGAACGAGTCGGGACCGTGTCCGTCGCACGACCACGAGCGTCTGCGGCCGGAGGTTGTGGCGGTGCCGCCGCTCGCTGCACCGGCTGCGTCCGCGCACACGCCTAACACAGTCGTGTACCCTGAAGCACAGGTACCTAATGAAATTAAAGTAACAAGTGATGATTTTCAGATTACTGCCAACCGTAAAATAATTATGTTGCTTTATTGCAAAACTATATTTTTAATGCCCCTTGTACACACTTTAATAATCTCTTCTTATGCATATTGAAGTTGTATGGTACGTTTATAAAGTATAACGATACCTTATATTAATTAGTGCTAATTTTAGTACGGTTGGCAAACCTTTTTCTTTTGCCTCCATAAAGGCTGTCTGATTTTCATAGTTGTATTTGGACTGAACAGTGCTCTTTGATAGGGTTGTAACAGTTCAGCGGTGTCTCTTGCTCTTCAAACAACTTCATCATCACCTATCCCCTACCTATCATGCCAGTGCCTCAAATAGTGAGGCACTGGCTATCTTATCTCTAGCTGCCGGAACACAACAATGCTACAAACATTGACGTTATGGCGACATATTTAGATAAGATGGTGGTAGCTAGTCTGGCGGACCAGCAAGCCCTACCACCAAACAAACCGAGTACACAAACATGGAGCCCCCGCTGGGAATCGAACCCGGGACCTCTGGGTCTAAACCGGTGGTCTTGAGCACTAGACCACAGAAGCGGTTAAATACTTACCCCCTTATTCATAAAAACTATTTAAGCATTTTTTAGTTAAATATTGTTTTGTCAACGTCACACAAACATCATTTTGAATTTGAGAAAAAGAGACAAAACAATGATTAACTAAATTATCCTTAAATAGTTTTTATGAATAAGGGGGTTAGTCCTTAGGCTTTTTAATACTTAGTCCGGATAAATATAAGTGTCCGACCTGTCTGGCTCTTGTAAGGCGTTTTGTCAGTGTTAGCGTGCGAGCAAGCGGGCGTAACGCTACAATCAGTAAATGCCAAATGATAGGGAGGATATGGGTACGAACCGGCGCGACTACTCCGCGTACATCCATCACCTGAATTTTCAAGGTCCGCAGAGAGTATAGGGAAGGCTCGTGCCCCAGCAGTGCAGACATCAAAATGAGCTGATGAGGAGAGCCAAAACACGTCGAAATGTGCGCAGAGTCCTGCTTTTGCATTTTAGGCCCTGGTAACCCTAACTGTAACGGTTGTAACGGTATTCAATGTATTTCGGAATATATCGAACATCTGATAGTTATGCAAAGTCACTGAAGATCGAGGCGCGTTATTAAATCGGTTCCATATGTATCGAATGTTAGTGTGGCGCCGTAAATATGTCATCGCAGTACTGCGGGTTGCGTCTATCGATATATCTCTACATATCGTTCCAGCGAATATGTCTGGAGCATTAACAAGAACTTACTCAATAGCGCAGTCTTACGGGTTTCGCTCTCGACCTATTTACGAAGTTTATGTTATAGGAGGTAATACGGGTGCTTTCATAAATGAACAAAACTACGAATAGTATCGGACAGGGATATACCTGGTATGTAGGTCACGTATAGTACATCTCTAAATTTTAAATAGTAAGAATGCTCGCTTTGCAATGAGGGGCCAGTAAATATTTAGAAACAATTAATAAGCAAGTAAGAGGGTAGCAGGGTAGATTCTTTTACTTGGCTTGGTGTGGTTTACTTACATAGTATACTTACTTAATTTCTAAGTTGGGAAACAACTGGGGGGCAATTTTTGAAGAGGTGGATAATTTTAACGCTATCATATCAACAGTGATCGGAGTAGGTAGAGCTATTTTGGTTCATTGACCGTAAACGTTGATGTTAATATGGACATTCCGCGAGATTCTAACTGAAACTTTTTTTATAAACATGTTAAAAGAAAGCTTGTCTCACGTATTGGCAGTGGGCGCCACGAGTTGTCAAACTTACATTATCGACGCGTTGCCAATTTCCATTGCGCACACGCGCGTTCCGTAATATTTTGCCGCGCAACACGGCTTTTGAAAACAAAAGAACACAATAGCGGGCTTCGCCGCTAGAAGAACGCACCTGTTTTTGTCTCTTTCTACAGCATTCAAATTGTTTATCGACAATATTTCGGGAATGTCCATATTAATACAACGTATCGCAAATACAAAAAAATGCTCTACCTACTGCTCTACTACGATCACTGCATATCAATTACGGGTAGGTCCCTTTTCTCTTATTCAAGGTTTTTGCCACCTTAGCTTTTGCTACCGATAATTCTTCAACGATATTTTATACTAAAAATCAAATTGTAAATAATGCTCAACATATATTTCACGCACGCACTCGGGTAGTATAAATATTACTGTTTGTATTATTATTATTTGTATTATTTGTATATGTTTAGTATAAAAACTAAAGTGTGTTATGAATTTATGGATCGCACTAATTGTAAACACGTTCCCTTTGATATTAAATATATGTTTTGTTTATGTAATACGATAGTATTTTCAATTATATCAACTTAACCGTGACTGTATTTTTGTCATTTTTTGGTGGGCGCACCCTTAAGGCGGTAGAGTAGATACCTACAGCAACAGCACAGTCATATTATTATTTTATTATCAATCGCTGTTCTTTGACTTGTTTTTGCTCGGCTCTTAAGCCTAGCCTTCTACAAAAATTCAGCTATCAAACACAATTTTTTTTTATCCTACTTGTAGTTCTAGAGATAAACGCGTACAAACAAAAAAACAAACTCTTCAGCTTTACTATATTAGTATAGATTATGATTAATCATAAAATATTTTTCTGTACAGATCGTGAGTGAATCCATCGGCATTCCCGGCTCTTCCGTGAAGCTCACCTACCGATCGTCCCAAGCGGCCGGGTACCTCTCGTGCGTGCACGTCCAGCTAACGCGACGCATCGTGCCCGCGGCATTAGCACGCGTGCACGTGCGCGTCGAGATCGAGGGCTCGCTGCACACCCACTCCTACGAAGCCGACCCTGATTTGACACATGTGTTTGCGTGGAACAAGAGGAACGTTTATAAACAGAAGGTATGGCGTAACTCCATTAATAAAGAAGATATAATAATATATGAGTTACATATTTAAATCACATTAATATATTTCACATATTTGTTTTACATGTGCTTTTCAAGAGCATAGAGCTATGAGCGTACGTAGGTAAAGTTTGAGTTTATAACCTGTGAACAATCATACTGATATCAGGACACCAATGTATTACAAAAACTAGACGCAAAACCTAACTAAAAGCAGGTAGTAAATAGAAATCGTATGATTATTTACATATAATTTTACGCAAATTTTGTTGCAAACAAATTACAAATTGAAAAAAGACAAAGTGTTAAAAAATCCACGAGCGGGATTCGAACCCGCACCCCATGACATTCCGGGTCAGGTGCACTAGGTACACTACCAACTATGCTATGTCAATAGCAGGTCTTAGCAGGCATTTCAGGTGCACTATCAACTATGCCCGGCATGTCATGGGGTGCGGATTCGAATCCCGCTTGTGGAATTTTTAATACATCGTCTTTTTTCATAGAAATCGTAGATTAGTATCATAGTAGTTGATGACGTAATTGTCGACATTGAATAGGGATAGTGTTGATTAATTCCGGCGAGTTGGATAGAGCCACGATAGCATAGTTGGTAGTGCAAATCGTAGTATTTAAAACTATTTTTGAATTAATAATGAGTCAGCACAAGCCTTTATTCTGCCTGTTGGTAGGCGGTCAAATCAAAAATCAATCAAAAATCAACAATATTTATTTACATTCAAATATCAACAGTCATCGCAGTCTATTTACGTATACAATACCATGGATATACCGCATTGCCCAGTCATATATCCCTTCAAACCGTAATTGCAATGCAGGTGGGTTACTCTTGAAACACAATTGCAATAATCAATTTCGAATCCCAAATCTAAAAAAATCAAATGACACTCTTTAAAGCGATAATAGCGCTACATTGGAATTAAATTGCGTGGAAATTGAGTGAACAAATTATTATCGAGATGGGGCGTTCCGAAATTGCGAAACTTATCCCAATATCGATACATATTAATCGCATTGGAATTGTATTGAGATTGAGTTTGCGTCAAGAGTAGCCTACCAGGTCTAGGAATAAAGATGGAAGCCATCCAGACGGATTTTATGCTGACTGAAAGTAACATTTGTTGACTAATTCCTGTCATTTAATTTCGCAGGTGTACGGCCAAGCCCAAGCTAAGATCTCTATCGGCTACGAATACTCTTCCTGCTCCTCCATCGTATGGGAGACGCAGACGGCCACGTTAGCTGGCTTCGACGTCGACATCTCAGACATCGGCGGTTGGGGACTAGACATCCACCACCATTACAACTTCCATGAAGGAATACTGCAGAAGGGCGATGGAGGTCTACTGCATTTGAAACAGTACCCCAGGACTGTGCAGGTAACTAAACGAACTTTTTTGGTTGGTTGTAGAGGTGGGAAAGGGGGGAATACCTTCTGAAAACTTTAGTCAATCCATGGACGGCAAGCACTGAGAACCATTCTAAGGTTTTGAATTCAGAAAGCCTACACCTATTTAGTGTACAGGGTAATTGATCAAGACTAGTCATGAAAGTCTTAAACTAAAAGAAACTCTAAAGAGCTACGAGTATGACGTCGATTTTAGAGATAGGACAAACTCTTTGCGACTCTTCTTATCTACTTGTGTATTAAGCACGAACTAATAGACATTTATTATGTCTAGAGCAAAAAAAATACTAGATTTTTGTTTTTTTTTTCTGTACTTATTGATAATTTAAATATTATTTTCCAGGTTGTTATGGGAACGGGCTTGCAACGCTCTCTAGACTGCCCAGACAACTGCAACGGTAAAGCGGCTGACTCTCGGCTCCTAACCCCAACTGCGCTGACGTCAGGCCCAGACGGCTCCCTCTACGTCGGAGACTTCAATTTTGTCAGACGCATAACACCAGAGGGCGTTGTCACTACTGTGCTGAGATTGGAGTAAGTAGATTTTATTCACTAGACCAAAATTTACAGAAATATATTGAGTACCTACCTACCTATACCTACTACCTACCTTAATTAAATAACTTTTAAAGTTAAGATTAAAAATGTAGTAACGAGACAATAATTAACAAACCGGACGAGGATTAACGCTAACTAATTAGTAAAGGCTTTTTTATACCAGACGTTTCAGTTACACCGGCCTTTAAAAGTTTATACAGCTCATTGATGATAACGATTGAAATATAATTAATTATACCTACCTATTATAGCTTAGTATTAATTATTTACAGAACGACCCAAACTGCCTATCAATACTACATCTGCATATCTCCGGCGGACGGTAATCTCTACATATCAGACTCTGAGAGACACCAAGTTCGCAAAGTGCTTCTTCTGGACAAAGTGCGCGATCCGGCGACCAACTCTGAACCAGTCGTCGGTAACGGCGACCGGTGTGTGCCTGGCGACGACTCCAACTGCGGTGACGAAGGACCTGCTATCAAAGCCAAGCTGGCCCATCCCAAAGGTATACATTCATTGGCACAACAGTTAAAATTTTCTAGGCTAATGAGTTTGACGAAAACAAGTTTCAATGTCTGACAAAATATATGAATGCTGGTTTTGTTTTCCAGGTCTCGCTATTGCAGCCGACAGAACTATGTACATTGCAGACGGTACGAACGTCAGAGCAGTGGATCCGAATGGCATTATCCACACATTAGTTGGACATCACGGTCATCACAACCATTGGTCTCCAGTGCCATGTCGTGGAGCAATACCACCTTACGAAGCTCAGTTGCAATGGCCAACCGGTGTAGCATTATCACCACTTGACGGATCTTTGTACTTCATTGATGATAGGATAATCTTGAAATTAACAGCCGACATGAAGATCAAAGTAGTCGCTGGACAACCCTCCCATTGTAGATTGGGAAGCGATGGAAAGCCTATCACGAAGCCTACAAATAAGACTTCCGAATTCAGAGAAGACTCTAGTTTGGGAACAATTTTGGCTTTGGCTTTTGCTCCCAGCGGCATTCTATATGTTGCGGAATCTGATTCCAAGAAATCAAACGCGATTAAATCCATCGACCCATCAGGAAAGATTATGCATTTTGCTGGAAAAGTACAAGAAAATTTAAAGGAACTGAGTTGTGAATGTAATACGTCTGTGTCTGCTACGGTTGTTCCTATGAACACACGAGATGAAGGCGCTGGTTGCCCGTGCCGACTGAGCGTGGCAGCTGGAGATGAACCACCTACAAGTACCGAAACTCTGCTTTCATCAAATGCAAAATTCCAAACTATATCAGCACTTGCTGTGACTCCCGATGGCGTCTTGAATGTTGTAGATCAAGGTAATTTATAAACCTTTTTGAGTACAAAATGAATTTTGATTACACTGCAATACCAGACAGAACAAACAACAATTATTAATTTTAATATCTATTTATTATCTTTCAGGTTCACTCCATATACTGGCTCTGAAACATTACTTGCCAACTCACGACGAAAATGGAGAATTCAGAATACCATATCCACCCACATCAGAAATCTACGTGTTTAATCGCTACGGTCAGCACATTACGACTAAAGACTTAACCTCCGGAAAGACAAGATATTCCTTCCTCTACTCCAAAAACACCAGTTTTGGAAAATTATCTACAGTTACTGATGCTTCTGGTAATAAAATACAACTACTCAGAGATTACAGCAATGTTGTCAGCTCAATAGAAAACACACAAGACCATAAGTTAGAACTCAAAATTTCGGGTATTGGTTACCTCACGAAAATAAGCGAGAAGGGAACATCTGAAATGGAACTAGACTACGATGCTAACTCTGGTTTACTCAACAGCCGATCTGGGGTAAATAGAAATGATATTATATATTTTGCTTTTTTTAAATATTAAAATGAAATGAATGAATGAACAACTAACAATGAATTATTTTCTTACAGGCTGGAGAAACTGTAATCTACAGCTACGACGAACTTGGAAGAGTCACCAAAATCATAATGCCTTCGGGAGAACAAGTTCACATTACTTCAGGACTAGCTAAGAACTACGGACTTGCAGTTACCGTGTCTAATCCCGCAAGCACCATTCCCGTCGGAGTAGCCAAGAAATGCGAATACGTATTACATGGGCAATCGTTCAAGCAAATCACCATAAATAATGGCAAACAAATTACGGAAGGTCGCATTTACACGAACAATACCTTGATGCTAGAAACCCCTTGGCAAGGAAAATTCGAGAGCATTGCAGCGGCCAAGCATCCTTTATTAGAAGCGGCTTTGCCTATTGAAGCTGAAATGTTACACATGTGGTCACATCAAACTACTACATTTGGTGACATTTTAATAAACAACATGTACTCTTTGTACACATTAGTAGGAGATGTACGAAACCCACAACAGACTCTGAATCGGGAGATATGGGTCAATGACTCAAGAGTACTCATAATTGAATTCGACCAGTTTAAAAGTCGGGAGACGTTCTTTAATGCAGACAGAAATCCACTTTTCACTATCTCATATGATGTAGCCGGACTTCCACTATCGTTCAATCCCCACGGTGCTGGAGCACCTCTCAATATTTCTTATGACAGATTTTACAGAATCAACGGATGGAAATGGGGAGAAAGTGAGGAATCATACAACTATGATCCACATGGAATGCTATCAGAGATAACCAGTCCTCAAGATGGCACTAAGTTCGTTTATTATAACGAAGGCAATCTAGTCTCTAAAATTACCTTAGCTAGTCAAAGAAGTTTCAAATATTTATATGATGAAGACGGTGGTTTGACTCATGTGATATTGCCATCAGGTGCAAACCACTCGTTCAGCGTTCAACCTTCAATTGGATTTTTGAGAGTCACGTATTCACCCCCTGGGTCATCTAAGAAATACCTACAACATTACTCTCACACAGGAGAACTATTACAAACAGTTTTTCCTGGCGACGGAGCTCGAGTAGTTTACCGATACTTTACAACGAACAAAGTCTCTGAAGTTGTTCACGGAGACGGCCAAACACAAATACATTATTCTGAAAATAGTGGTCTACCATCAGAGATCCTACATGTAGACCGCGACGTAGACTACCGATGGGAAGCAACCTATGCAGGTGGGCTGCTCATGGAGGAAAGACTTGATTATGGTGCTAAAACGGGCCTTAGCAATGCTAAAATACAATACGAGTATGACAACAATTATAGGATAACCTCAGTACAAGGAAGAATAGGTGGGCAGACACTTATCCCACACCACATTATTTACAACATCAAAACAGGTGCTCCTGAAATTTTAGGCCAATTTACTGCATCGAAGCAAAAGTGGAACGAAACATCCGTTTACGATGGAATTGCAATGTTTTCGCGCACACTTAACAACCAATTCTTGGAGAAAGAGGTCACTGTAAACATTCACCGAATGGAAGTCTTTAGAATGGAGTTCTCTTATGACAGACATGGAAGAATATCTCAAACGCGAACGCATACGAGAAATGTTGGTGTAAACACTTACACTAATGTAAAAAATTACACTTGGGACTGCGATGGACAATTAACTGGAGTAGAAGCCCAAGAGCCTTGGGGTTTCAGATACGATGACAATGGAAATATGTTGTCGTTGACGTACAGAGGTAACACAATACCGATGGAGTATAATGATATGGATCGTATAATAAAGTTTGGAGAGGGTCAATACAGATACGACAGTCGAGGACTAGTATCCCAAAACGCAAGGGAAGAACGATTCCAATATAATTCTAAGGGCTTGCTAATAAGAGCAACTAAACGTGGAAGATTCGATGTACGCTACTACTACGATCATCTGGATAGGTATGTGTCAATTATACAACGCTCAAAGCAGGAAAATATTTAATCATTGTCTATATATAACCTACAATACAAGCAATTAACCATCCATGTTATTTCTAGGCTTTCTACAAGAAAAGACAATTTTGGAAATGTCACTCAATTCTACTACACCAACAAAGAAAAACCACATGAAGTCAGCCACATTTACTCACCAAGAGAAAACCGATTCATGACTTTGGTTTATGATGACAGAGGACACCTTATTTATACACAGGTACAAAGAAAATAGTTGTAATTTCCTTTAAAATTGAAAATGAAGCTACTGAATAAACCCTGAAATGCTCTTATTTCTCTTTGTTACAGGTTGCTAGACACAAGTATTACATCGCTACAGATCAATGTGGAACACCAGTAATGGTATTTAATCAATATGGCGAAGGTATCAGAGAAATCATGAGGTCGCCTTATGGGCACATAGTGTACGACTCGAACCCCTACTTATACTTGCCCGTCGATTTCTGCGGTGGACTCTTGGACCAAGTAACTTCATTGGTACATATGGCCAACGGCAAAGTTTATGACCCACTAATTGGACAATGGATGTCACCTCTCTGGGAAAATCTCATAGAAAGAATCACAGATCCAACTCAACTACATTTATACAGATTCAATGGAAACGACCCTATCAATGTTCGGCCACAGAATAAGAAACCTACAGGTAAACTAATTCTTTATTTATCGATATAAAAACGTTTAGTAACTAATTTGTAAACAAAACGAAAGACAGACAAAAAGCATTCAGTTTTCTTATACACTTAACTTTTTTTTCAGATCATTTGTCATGGCTAAAACTTTTGGGATATGACACGAAGAGTCTGGCACCACAGCTCTACCCCGACGAATTGCCCGGCGGCGCTGTAGTGCCAAGCATTCCCCGCGCGCGGCCCGTGTGGGGGTCCGCGCCCACGCTGCCCGGGCCCGGCATGCCCGCCGCCATGGCGCTGCTGCCCAGTGTCACCATCGAGTCAGGCTTCCTCTCTCACATGTCGAACAAACGCATCGCTGACTTCAGAAGCCTGTCCATCCCAGCCATGTCAGCATTAAAGACGGACGCCCTCGATCTAGCTCCGAAACGAATCGGCACAGATTCAGAACCGCCATTCGGCAGAGGGATTCTGGTATCGCGAAATTCTCGCGGCCGCGCGGTCGTTACGGCCGTGCCGTCGGCGAACGCGATCTACCGAGACGTATACACCTCGGTATTTAACCGCTCTCACCTGCTGCCGTTCTCGTTCGTGGTGCACGGCGACCAGCAAGACGTGTTCTACTTCGTGAAGGAGGAGACGTGGCGCGCCGCAGACGACAAGCAGCAGCTGAAGCGCATGCAGGGTAAACTGAACGTGACTTTCCACGAGATCGCGGAGGGCGGGAGGTCATACGCGGACGTGAAGATCCACGGCCAGACGAGCGTAGTGAACTTACGGTACGGGACGAGCGCAGAGCGCGAGCGGCAGCGGCTGCTTCACCACGCGAAGGCGGCGGCCGTGCGCAAGGCGTGGCACCGCGAGCGCGAAGCGCTGCGCAGCGGGCTGGGCGGCTCGCTGGAGTGGTCGGCCGCCGAGTTGGACGAGATCCAGAAGGCGGGCTCGGCCAGCGGCTACGAGGGCGAGTACGCGCACGACGTTGCACGCTACCCCGAGCTGGCCGAGGACCCGTACAACGTGCGTTTCGTGAAGAAGCGCTCGGACCGCAGCGAGCGGCGGCGGCGGAAGCGCGAGGACTGCCGCGCGCCCTGGTGGCTCGCCTGGAACGATTGCTAGTGACGTGCCGCCATCCATATGCCAAATCGTGTGTGTGCAAATCGACGTGTGTGATCGGTGACGGATGAACGCGCGAGTGATTGTGATATATTTTGTAAATAGTCTCTATTAATTGTTAATTGTTGATGTATGTATGTACGGTAGACGCGAATCCCTATCGCTATGTAAATAATAAAATTTAATTTGCAGGGAGAGAATGGACCTTTTGAGAGGACTGATATTAAATAAATGTAATGTATGTATAAAAATAAGACGATTTATGTGAATATGAAATTATTTATACTTATTTATCGGTAAAAAGCTTCGATTGTGTCCAATGTTCTTATAAATTTAGATGAAGACTATTTGAAAGAATAAAAAGGCATACTTTTTTAACCAAATTAACTTTTTGTTTTTGTTTATAAAACCTTACACGATATACGCATAAAAGCGTGAGTTACATCAGAGCCGGGGTAACTGAATTAGGTTTGGGTTTCAAAACGTAGTAAAAAAATCTATAAAAATAATAATAAAATTGATAATACCACATCAATATGTAGCAATGCTTTATTCAATTCCATATTTACTGACCTTGGAACATTTATAGGTAAACATAAGGCCCAGTGCAAATCCTGTAATTAACACGACTAAGACACCTCCTGCGTTCATAACACAACGTGAAGTAATTCAGAATAGTATCAATGCAGAAGTAATTACAAACATTTAAATGCAAAAGATCCTAACAAGCTACAAGTAGTACGATGTACGATTCTACAAACGTAGGCCATACTTTCAAGCGCGAATTTACTATATTTGGTACAAAGGGAACGTAACTATTAATATTAGAATTGTTTAAATAACAACTAATAATAATCTTATACCGTTTTATATATTTGCAACCTTGAGTTTTTACTTTACAGACGCAAATCCCGAATAGAGATTTGCTTTCATTATATTAGCAATTATCTATCTGACGGCTATCTGCTTTTAGTATGGTCCGTTCTCCTTATCCATCCATAGGGAAGGCTTGTATGTGCCTCAGCAAGAGGAATAAGCTGATGATAACAAAATAATATTTTTAAAATTTAACAGTTTCTGAATATTCACATATAATTTTACGCAAATATTGTTGCGAACAATTTACAAATTGAAAATGACAAAGTGTTGAAAAAATTTGCCAGGACAGCATAGTTGGTAGTGCACCTGACCCGGCGTGTCATGGGGTGCGGGGTTCGAATCCCGCTCGTGGAATATTTTCAACACTTTGTCTTTTTTCAATTTAACAGTTTCATTAAAGTATCGACATGTTTTGTCATCTTTATAACGAACAATAATCATACATATTATTATCTACTATAACTTCAACCCCAGATGAAACAATATTATCAATAAACAAAAAATTCTCATAATTATTTTCGTTGAAACAAAATGACGTACGTAAAGAATGGCCTACGTTTATATAAAACACATAACTAAGATTTAATGAATAACCACATGGCGTAAAGCACATAAATAAAACTGAACAGTTGTGTAAAAGTAATTTATTTATGTCCAAAACGTCAATGTCTGAACAACGTACCAAGTTAATTTTTACAATATCAATTTATACACAAATTCATGTCAACGCAATCATATAATTTTTATGATACACCACTATGTATAAAGTCAGTATGCATATCACATATCATTTAAATCATAATATTTACAATGCATTAGGAGAAATCAATGTTATGAACACTGGAAACATTCAACCATCGAACTGAATAAAATCGGGTTATGTGTAAAAATCTCCATTACAAAATATATACAATAATAATATTATTATCTCTTAAAATAGACATTTACATTTAATTCGAATAAAGTATATTTTACAAACACATTTACATATTGAGCTACATGTATGTCCGTAAACAAATGAGATCAACAATTCGCACACTTACTCACACACCATACTTTAAATATGCATTGCAACAGTTCTGGATTCGGCAACATAATATGCTCACGCTACCTATCAAATGCCCAGGAAATATTCTAAGTAGAAACAATTACATAATATTAACTAGGCATGTCATAGAATGCCTATTTGAACACATATTTGATAACTACAATTAGTTTTATTAATTACAGCAACAATATAGGTACTTTATATAATAACTATTAACATACGGATACTTCGTGACGACTATTGTATTGTATTTGCGATATCATTCTGGCAGGTAACATTCTCTTAAACAGAAACGAGTTGTGCGTGTGACGAAAGTTTATATTACATAACAAGTAAACCACATAAAATGCACATACAGTGAGCACTCCTGTACCAAATACTTCAAATTTCCATTCATTCCCAAATATCAAATCATGAAAAAGTTTTAATTTCGAAACGTTAAGCAACATTGCCATTCGCTTACATCTTTGATTAACTTTCTTAGATAGATTATAATATTTAATTATCATAAATGTGGGCTTACGTAACAGTCAAAGCTTTAAATATCTAATTATTATTATTTCATTATAAGAACGACATTCTATTAGCAACGTTGAGAAACAGAATTTTTATAAAAATACCTATAAATTTATTATAAATAAATCTGGACTTAGATTTACATTTTCAAATAGTTCATAAGTCTTTTGATATTGCTATGTGATTTGTTTATTTAGGAAATCTAATAACTATTCAGTTGTTTTCTTACAAAATTTGTTTTGAGAAGAGTCAAAGAGGGTATCAATCACCTATTGACATACTTTAATTCAGGGAGTTACATAATCTGTTAATACGATGGTGGTATAGATAGATACCAGAGCTACAACAACATGTTTGTTATCCAGAAAATGATTACTGAACTGGGTGCGAGTCTTATTCACCATTCGATAACGTTAACGAACACGAGAATATTTATGGCATAATTTTTGTTTGTTACCAAGCATATTATAAAGGTACATACGTTATAATAATATGCATAAAAAACAACTGCAAAAAAATTTTTCGTTTGAGTTTCGAACGCAGTCGCATCATACACAGTTTTGTTTCAAATAATATTAATGTCATTATATTGTCATGTCAAATGATGTTAAAGGGAAAGCGTAAATAAAACACTAAGAACGAAAAAGACATTATAGTGTTTGTATTTGTAATTTTTTTTACGAACACCAAATCTAATGGTATTTTGTAACCGGAACTGTCAACTGACTCAGATATTTGTTTCTTTCTTCGAGAGCGACTAAGGCCAAAATGATACGACTGCCTTCTTTTGTTTGAAGCGTCTTCTGGGCGCCAGTAAACGCTTTTGGGCGTTCCTTCAATCCCATACAAAATCTTGTTATCGTGAACGTGATCATGGAAGAATAAAACTCACAATAGGCACTCTGAATGCATTTTGGGTGACGTTGATAGCTACGCTCGAATAGTTTCAAGCAAACTTATTCTTTTACTGATCATACAAAACATATTAGAGAGGTACTGATAGTTTTGAAATATCGATATTTAGTACTGTACATGTATATAGCCATGGATTTCTCAAAAACAATATGGCATCCGATGTTTTCAATTCAGTTGATATTCTCATTTCTACGTAATATATTCTGAGTATTTTTCCCACGGTTACCGGTGGTCATGATTTTATCGCAAATATAAAAATACTTTGTAACACGTCGTGTATCGATATAAACAATTGAATATTTATTTTTATAAGCACAGCACGTTATAAGGTTGTTTATTGATTTTCAATCTTATTCCAAGTGCATTGACTTCAATATTAGGTGGATATATTTCTGTATTTGCCTTATAAGAGGAATTAACCATTACTTAACTGAATGTAAAAACTGATGTTAGTATAATTAGTCATAATAAGGCGGATGGTAGAAGCTCACTTTACCTGAAATTCTTAAGCCCTAGCCAAGCAGTATGCTATTCGAAACCATATTAAATTTAATCCTAAGTATTTACTATTGATACAATCAAAATTCAATGAAAAAGTACAAACTGCTCTGCCTGGCTAAGAGTAAAATACTGAGGAACTGGCTACCTTATCTCTAACAGTCAGAACACAACAACGCCACTAACATTATTATTGAAAGCAAGCCCTACCATCAACCAAACGGAGTATAATAACATGTAAGCCGGGACTTCTTGGTCCGAAACCGATGATCGAACCATTAGACCAAAGAGGCGATAAAAACAGTTCTTAAATGCAAATTACTCAGATAACAACAAAAGCATTTATGACAACTATTAACAGATTATAAAGAAAACGGAAGGAATATTTTAAATATCAAATTAAGTTTACTATTGAATGACAATGTGTTTAGGTATCATTTATCTTCGCTTAGCCCTACTCTATACCTCTATTTGCGTACATATTATTATGCATATTACGTAGTTACAACTCTTCAATGTTATAATTTAATGGCACTGATCCCCCTCCGGGTCAAATCTTGGCCAATCAGGTCTCGTTGAAGTAACCGTTATAGACGTAAACTCAAACTTAGTACAATTTATCTTATTTCCTATATTGCATTGTTACTTAATTGTATACCTTCCATCATTGTTCCCATCATCATTTGAGGTTCTACAGTTTTACAGAGTAATCTGACAATGTTACAGTCAGCAACAAATCTCATAAAACGCTAGTAATATGAAAAAAGACGTAAGTACATAGTTGTCGACATTGAATGGGCTCTTTTGGCTTATAGAGTAAAAAGTAGATAGTATTGATTAATTTCGGCGAGTTGGATTGAGCCACGATAGCATAGTTGGCAGTGCACCTGACCCGGCATGTCATGGGGTGCGGGTTCGAATCCCGCTCGTGGTTTTTTTTCAACACTTTTGTCTTTTTTCAAATTGTAATTTATTCGCAACAATGTTTGCGTAAAATGATATGTAAAATAATCACTAGTAATTTGACAAAACGACCAAAATAAAAGTGGCGTGCATTTGGAGAGGCCTATGTCCAGCAGTGGACGTGTATATGCTGCTGCTGATGATGATGATGATGATGATGATGACTAAAATATGTAAGAGCTCTTTTACACTAGCGCTACGTAGCGTAGCGTAAGCGTGTGATAAACGTATGCGTAGCGCAGACTACGCGACAACATAATACATACGTATGTAAACACAGATTTGTTGCTTACAGTACAAATAATTTTACAATGAAACAATTTATCATAAACGTTTAGATATGTGTTTAGAACTAGTTAGATTCTGAAATTGTAAAAAAATATTTTGCTTGAACTGTGGTAAGTTAGGATTTTTTTGAGCTGTCTTAAAAAATGCTCCTATTAATAACCTGTAGAACCTCTTTAGATCACACTTTTAAAATTTCGGACACAAAGCTTTACCACACGACCAAACTCATAACTCATAAACGAAATCCATATTAGTATTCCTCTTCGCTTGCACTGTGATGCTTTAGCAGCCCTAAATATAATACATATTTACATCTAACCTAAAACAGATTCACGAATCACTGCAAGGGTATATTGTACTTCGATAACTCCAAAAATTAACGCAAGCCATGAACAAACAATTTCGAGTAAAAGTGATTTATAATAATACTGATTACGTCCAGGTGTGTTTGAATTCGGATACTCTTAATTCGCGAGTTATTTTAAGGTCATTCCATGTACAATCGACTTACGAAAACGTTAATCACATTCGGAGTTTTTCACGTAAAGTTGTTATAAATGAATAATATAATTTTTCCTTTAAAATGCCTAATATTCCTGGGTAGCCGAGGGGCAAAGCGCTTGGCCCTGTGTCCGACGGTTCTGGGTTCAATTTCTTAGTCGGCAAAAGTGTGTTTTGGATTTTCGATAACGTATCACCAACTTAAATTTTGCAGCAATTGTAGCAATGATTAGATTTTTAATGACGGAGCTTCAAAAGTGGGACTATAGACTATGGGTATATCGTAAGATACTATTATTAGTTGAATTTTGTTTTCTGTTTTTGTTATATTTTTACAACGTGTAACAGAAAGCTGTGGTAATAATTAAAAGATTAAAAGTGTATCCGATCTAGATCTTGTATGCCGAGTTACTAAGACATAATTATTAACTATAATTAGTTATGCAATTTTTAATAAAATATTTCTATTGTGATGTCACATCAAAATAAACAGGTCACAAGCCTAGTTGTTAAGTAACCTCTGTATACTTACATTTATGATCACTGCTGCTTCACTAATATATACATATAATTTTCAATTGCATGAAAAATTAAAGTTTATAATTATGTCGTAGTAACAACACATACAAGATCTAGATTGGATACACTTTGGATATTTAAATTTTTACCCCACCTTTCTGTTACACGTTGTATTTTAAATTACCTTAAAGATCAATATTTTAGGACTAGATAGAAGAGCTCGATGGCGCAGTGGTTAACGCGCCCGGTCTGCGATCGCTGTGGTTAAGTAACTTTCGCAAGGGCCGGTCATCGGATGGGTGACCAAAAATTTTCCATTTCGAGCTCTTCCGTGCTTCGGAAGGCACGTAAAGCCGTTGGTCCCGGCTGCATTAGCAGTCGTTAACAACTACCAATCCGCACTGGGCCCGCGTGGTGGTTTATGGCCCGTTCTCCCTATCCATCCCTAGGGAAGGCTCGTGCCCCAGCAGTGGGGACATTAAATGAGCTGATGATGATGATGATGATGATCCAAGGTTTTGACCCTTTTGAAAAGAAGTAGTATTATGTGTGACAATGACCTAGATATGCTTAAAGATTTCACAAGTCGATTGTACCAATCATACAATGTCCACCGCTTTAGTTATTCCGTATCGCGTTCAGTTTACAATTACATGCGAAATTAAAATTTTCATAACCCATCAACAATATTATTTACACTCGTTACCTAACAAATGTCCAACAACAAATAAAATCTTCACTAGTCATAATAATATTGGTATTGTTCAACATCTTTACTTCGCTAAATACGTATAACACATCAAATTTCACAATCATGTCATGATACTAATATCTCTAATGTCAGTTGTAGTAAAATTGTTGATATCTATAATTTGTGACTTAATTACAAAAAAAATATATATACATGATTAAGTAATGTATACGGTACACCAACAACAAACATCATAACGTCACATGATTTAAAACAAGCCTTAGTTCATTCAACGAAAAAAAAATATATATTTTAATTTTCTACTTTTGCTTTAATTTTATTAGGGTGGCACTAAAGAATTTAAATTGATCTAAATCTGTTATTTAAAAATAGTACGCGTACACAAAAATCATCGTTGTATTCAGTTAATAATGTAGATAAAATAAATCTGGTTTGTTCGGTTAGTCGTTGCTTCACGCGGTGAGTAATCCACACGGTCACTGCAATTCAATGTCTACAATAATTTACCTAAAGTTTTCGTATTTACAGTTTTTATTTCACTAATGCGGCAGTGGGCTACGGTTTGGGTATTCACTATGAACTGTCTGTGTTCGATTTCCGCCTCACCTGCTGAGCGTTCAACGCCTGCGCTTGAGCCTGAGTTATGAACTGCGTGGTTCCTGAAAGGAATAATTCATTTTACATTAGTAACTAGTTGCTGGAAAGTCGAGACCGCATTAGTTTGCGCTTTCGGGTTGTAATCTTGCAAGATAAACTTGCGTAATGCCGGGTAATTGACCAAATGCATCACATCATCATCGTCAGCCACATGACGCCCACTGCTGGGTATATACCTCCCCAAGGATCGCAACAACGACCAGATCGTCGTTCCACCTTGTAGGGGGCCTGCCCACGGGACGTCGTCCGGTGCGTGGTCGCCAATCAAGAACCTTTCCGCCCCAACGGCCATCGGTTCTCCGCGTGGGCAGGACACATATGTCCTGCCCACTGCCACTTCAGCTGAGCAATCCTCCGAGCGATGTCAGTTGATTTAGTTCTCCTGCGGATTTCATCATTTCTGATTCTATCGCGCAGGGAAATACCAAGCATTGCTCTCTCCATTGCTCGCTGGGTGACCTTGAGCCTTCTTATGAGACCCATAGTACAGGAACACGTCTCACTCCCGTATGTAATCACTAGCAACACACACTGATCAAAGACTTTTGTCTTGAGACATTGAGGAATTTTGGATGCGAATACATCACGTAGCTTCTCGAATGCAGCCCATCCGAGCTGGATTCGTCAGGATCTCTTACTCGAAGTTGGACTTATCTAACTGGACCGTCAGTCCCAGGTAAACGTAATGATCAACAACATCGAGTGTAACGTTCCCAACATTACCTGGAGCGGGTGCAACATGGGCATTGGACATGATTTTCGTTTTGCTTGCCCATGTTCATCTTAAGACCCACTCTTTGAGAAGCATTTCTGAGATCTTCGAGCATTGTGTTCAGGTCTTCCAAGGTCTCAGCCATGAGAACTACATCATCGGCAAACCGAAGGTTTGTTAGATACTCGCCATTAATGTTGATGCCGTATCCTTTCCAGTCTAGAAGTTTTTAAATATCCTCCAACGCAGCTGTGAACAGTTTTGGAGAAATAACGTCTCCCTGTCTCACACCTCGCTGTAGTTGGATAGGATTAGAGCTTTGGTTCTGTAATCGGACCGACATAGTGGCATTTTGGTATAAGTACCTCAGTAACTCTATATACCTGTAGACTACTTGACACCTCTGGAGAGACTGCAGCACTGCCCAGGTTTCGATCGAATCGAAGACATTCTCATAATCCACGAACGCCAAGCAAAGTGGCAAGTTATACTCTTCGGTCTTCTGTATAACTTGCCGCAGCGTATGGATGTGGTCTATGGTACTGTAGCTTTTTCGGAACCCGGCTTGTTCGGGAGGTTGGAAATCGTCGAACCTGCGCCCGAGACGGCTAGTACCTAATGACTCTCGAAAGCTTGTAGATATGGCTCAGAAGCTAGATGAGTCTGTAGTTCTTCAGGAGAGTTTTATCACCCTTCTAGAAAAACAACATCGCATCGCCTCTGCCCTATGCCTTTGGCGTTCTGCCCTAGAGGATAGCAGAATTGAATAGCTTCTGGAGGACCTTAAGTATCAGTTTATCGTCCGTTCTCAGAAGCTCTGTTGTGATTCCGTCATCACTCGCCGCCTTGTTGTTCTTAAGCTGCTTGAGAGCCATTCTAATCTCATACAGGCTGACGTCCGGGATATCTTCGGTATAGTGTTGGGTCAGCTTGGCTCTAGGATCTTTAGCCGTTTAGGTGTTTTTGTGACCAAATTAAAATATGCAATTCTTCAATGCTTCGGAAGGCAAGTAAAGACGATGGTCCCGGTTGTCGTAAGAAGCAGTAGTTAAACCCACCAGCCTCGTATTAGGCCTGCGAAGTGAGTTACGGCCTCGATCTCGCTAAGCACAGTTTGATGATAATGATGATCAGGCAGATGATGATGATGACTAGCAACTGCCCGCAGCATCATACTCGTGAAACTTGCAAAGCATAAAATAAATAGCGCAAGTAAATAGAAGACACGTTCACTATGCAGACAGTCACTTGAAACAGAGTGAGAAGTAGTCTATGGCCGTCATAAGGGGCCCCGGTACCACTACTGCTCTGCCGGTAGTCATTCTGTCTGTGGCCTTATGTCCGCAGGTATCGATCTTGGCTGTTGAAATAAAGTGGAGGGATGGCACGTTACCTTGCTGGTGCGATGCGGCTCCGCCCCGTCCGCCCCCCGCCCGGCATCAGCTGACCTTGGCTACACAGTGGGGGACGTTGCCCTGCTGGTGCGGCGCGGCAGCCTGCAGCGTCCCGCACCACCTGCACCGAGCTATACCTCGCCCGGCATCAGCTATACCTCGCCCGGCATCAGCTGACCCTGGCTACACAGTGGGGGATGTTACCTTGCTGGTGCAGCGCGGCGGGCTGCAGCGTCCCTCACCACCTGCACCGTCCCTCACCACCTGCACCGAGTTATACCCCCCGGCATCAGCTGACCCGCGCTACACAGTGGGGGACGTTTCCTTGCTGGTGGGGCGCGGCCGGCTGCAGCGTCCCGCACCACCCGCACCGAGCTAATACCCTGCCCGGTATCAGCTGACCCTGACTACACAGTGGGGGACGTTACATTGCTGGTGCCGCGCGGCGGGCTGCAGCGTTCCGCACCACCTGCACCGAGCTATACCTCGCCCGGCATCAGCTGACTCTGGCTACACAGTGGGGAATGTTACCTTGCTGGTGCGGCGCTGCGGGCTGCAGCGTCCCCGCACCACCCGCACCGAGCTATACCCCCCGGTATCAGCTGACCCTGGCTACACAGTGGGGGACGTTACCTTGCTGGTGCGGCGCGGCGGGCTGCAGCGTGGCGAGCGCGTGAGGGGCGCGTGGGGGCGGGCGGGGGGTCCGCGGCCGCGCGCTTCGCACCACCTGCACCGAGCCGCCGCGCACCGCACCCTTCACCCCGCCCGACATCAGCTGAGCTGGAATACGAAACTCTTTTGAGCTTGAAGCGAAATGAAGTAAAACCTACATAGACCTTACCGTGCCAGTGTCATGAAAAGAAAAGAAAAAATACAGGAACGGACTTCTTGGCGGGAAAGTCAAAAAATATAATTAGTTTTTTTTTTCAAAAATTTGTGTATTATCAAATACTAACGTATAACGTATAACGTAAGACTAAAGGTGGCCGGACTGTGGGACGCATCTAAACCTCTGACTAGACACACAAAATGGGAAACAAGTGACATTCCTGACAGGATCATGGAAATGGGGTGCGATAAAATATCCCCCATATTCATGTTCGAAAAGAAATTTAAAGTTTATGTTCCAACCAGGGACGAATGGAAACGAGGGCCACCGTCTCCGGATGAAGACAGCCTAATCTGGTATACCGACGGATCAAAAATGAAGTCGGGTACAGGGGCAGGCGTCTTTAACAACGACTTCAAGCATAGTCAAAGCATGGGAAAATTTGCCACTGTTTACCAAGCTGAAACTTTCGCAATTCTCCTATGTGCAAAGCAGAATATAGAGTTAGCTATGAAAAAGCGCAATATATTCATCCTGAGTGACAGCCAAGCAGCGCTCAAATCGCTCATATCGCCCCGAATCAACTCTGGCCTTGTTCTAGAAACAACTAGGTGGACATAACAAGGTGCGATTGATCTGGGTCCCAGGCCATATGGGAATCCACGGCAACGAGATGGCGGATGCACTTGCCAGGGAGGGCTCAGAGACCCAGCTTATTGGTCCTGAGCCGTTCGTGGCACTTGCACCAAGTACCATCAACAAGGCCTTAAAAGATTACATCAAAAACAGGCACGGCATCGAATGGAAAGAGCAGCCGGGTATGAAACACTCCAAATCCTTCCTAGGCGAAAACGCCTTAGGACGGAGTAAGTTCATATGCGGAGGCAGTAGAAGGCAGGCCCGACTAACCATCGGTGCCTTGACAGGGCACTATGCCACAAAACAAATGCTCCACAGAATGCACCTATCAACAAATAACTTGTGTAGGGCATGTGGAGAGGAAACGGAGTCAATGCAGCACCTACTGTGTGACTGCAACTCTCTGGCTAGGAAAAGAATGGGACTCCTGGGGTCGGCTTATCCGAGACCGGAGGACTTCAGGCTCTTCGCTCTTAAGGACGTGGCCAAACTTATGGCATCTATCTTTACAGAGGAAGAAGAGTGAAAGGACGGGGTTGCACAAAAGATCCCGATGGGTCGAAGTGTTACTGCAAGAGGGAAACCTCAGCAGGCCCCACTAAGATAAGATAAGATAAGAAATACTAACGTACATGAGTGTTGGCAAATGAAACAAAACAGTGCTCACTGCTGGGGCACGAGCCTTCCCTATGGATGGATGGGGAGGACGGGCCACAAACCACTACGCGGGCCCGCATTGGGCCTGGGATTGGTGGTTCTTAACGACTGCTTATGCAGCCGGGACCAATGGCTTTACTTGCCACAGTGCAACAGTGTTACGTCATATTTCAAATCTCTCAAGAACTCCACGTGAGATCTCAGTAAAGCGCCACCCTTTACTTGATACTCAAGGAGTTTGGGGGTGAATTTATTTGTCACAAATCATTTCTGTTACTCTCATTATCATCGGTTATCAAACTAAGATAATATTGTTTTATATAATATACTTGTAAATCAAAATTTACACCGGCTTATAGGGCTTAAAAATTTAATGAGAAAAGGAATAGGTTTAAAGAAACTTTATTCTCATAAGAATACGGAATTCACTTACATGAGATTAATAATTTTAAAAAGTGATTAAATTGCCTTGTGACGAAACATGAATAAATACTCCAGTATACTAAAATAAAAATAAATATAACATAAAAAAAAAATTATATGAAAAATGTTATATTTATAAAAAAAGATATAGATACATATTTAGATATGTTTATAAAAACGATAAACGTATGTATCTTTAAAATTCACATGATATAAATAAACATTTTCTATTCTCACGCTGAGCCTCACCTATTATGAACGTCAGCTGTATACCGTAACTAACTAAGAAAAATAAATTAAGTCCAAACTTACCAATAGGTAGAGAGAGCACCGAAGGCTGGTTCGTAAGCACAACCGACGTTGTGGGTGGGACCGATACGAGTAGCCCACTGGGCGCGCCCGATACATTTAACGAGAGCGATATTGGCGCAGAGAACCCGGGGATCTGCACCTGTACGTTCTGGAGACCTTGGATGCCTTGAAGACCTTGTAGTGATGCTAAACTTAGACCCTGGTGAGAATAAATAAATAATATATAACGCGTATAATTCCCGAAAATATAAACAAATTTTCATTATACTTTTTTATAGAGCTTCCTTTCGCTTTCACGAGTGTTTTATACTTTTCTTTAATGTATTACCAATAATGTCCGCTACGTCAAGCAGGCGGTTGAGCGTGGCTGTTTCATGTAAATGCATAGAGCAGCGTTGCAAGAGGAGTGTCGCCCGTCATACGTGGCGCGGCCGACTTGATATGACGACACATAATATGCACTTTGGGACATGAAAGCTTCAAAACCATTATGTTGGTGCGAGTTCGAAACCGCTCGCGGAACTTAATTCAACACTTCTTTCAAATTGTTATTTGTTCGCAACAAAATTTGCGTAAAATTATATAAAAACAGAATTACATAATAAGATAAAAACTATCATACCTGCAGGTGACAAACAGGCTGCGCTTGCGAAGTAGGTGCGGGCTGCGGTTCAGCCGACCCAATTAGCCGTTCCAGCAAGGCGCTTTCGCTGCTCGACACGTTTGTAGGCTCGTTGTCGCGCGTATACCCACTCATCACTTGGACACCTACGCCCTGTTAACGAGTAATATGTAAAGACCGGGCACAAAACCAAAGATTTTATTGATCAAATTTCTTCAATAGAATTTGAACTTTACGACTAAATCATGTGGTTGAAAATGTATTGAAGAAATTTTTTGAGAACAGTTTTGGATAAAATGTTTAAATAATTTTAACGCAAATTTTGTTGCGAAACAAATTACAAAAATACAAATGTTGAAAAATTTCCAAGAGCAGGATTTTGGCTTTCAAAGTAAAAAGTAAATAGTGTTGAATAATTTCGGCGGGTTGGTTAGAACCACGATAGCTCAATTGGAAGAGCACCTGACCTGGTATGTCAGAAGGGTGCAGGTTCAAATTCTGCTCGTGGAAATTTTTCAACATTTGTGTCTTTGTAGTTTTGGATAAGTTAATGTCTAGGCGTCTGTACATATAACTAAATAAGGTAATAATAATAACTAAATAAACTATATAAGGTAAAACAAAAAAATATTTGCCAATCAAGTTAGATAAAAGATACTCCAATTTTCATTGTTTTACCATATTTCGGACAACTAGAGACTGACTGCAGAGATTGGTACAGTTAAACAGAACAGCTATTGACGTTGACTGACTCCTGAATACAGACATACAGAGCTGCAAGTGTTATTCTTTCTACTTAAAGATTGAACAAAAAAATTTAGACAACAGATAATTCAACGAGCAATCGAGAAGGGCATGTGCTGCTGGCTGATCATGTCACGTGAGAACACCTACGTACTGTGCGTTGTATTAGAGGATATGGTCGCCGAGGTCCTAGCGCCTATCCGCTCTTGTCATCCCATTAAAGCTTTGGAGAGTTTAATAAAGTACAAAGATACGCTTACGTGATAGAATACCACTAGGTGTTCTTTGATCACTCTAGCTACGGCCCTAGAAACCTAAGATTTCCACAACAGCTAAGTTTTTAAAGAAAGCCCAACAACAGTCAACAAAGAGATATTACCCAAAAAAATCTAGTGATAGAATTCTGCCCCATAGCGATGATGACTACCTATTTTGCATTGATGTGCTCCGGTTTGGAGATCCAGAGAAATTACAGGACAAAGGTCGGCAACGCGCACGTCTTTTAGTGTCTCGCTAGCGTCTACGGGCTACGGTGACCGATTTCGATCAGGAGGGTATGCTCGATAACAAACTCAGTAATAAAAAATTGTACCTGTTGAGTGTATGTGGCCTGGCCATAGTGAAAGCTCTTGCTTTAACAGTGGGTACAGATCGCGCCAAACTTCTAGTCCCCTCGGAAGTTGGCGCGATTCGCGCGCAGTAGTAGAAAATAGGCGTCAGTACGGCGAAGGCGGGGACAAGCGGTAGGTACTGACTGTGTACAGCTGCGCGAAGCAACTTCAGAGAGGACTAGAAGTTTAGCGCGATCTATACTTAAAGGTGAGCTAGTGATGGTATAATTCTGCCCTAAATCCATCTCGACTGCTAGGGGTTATGCCTATTCCTGCCACCATGTAGCTTTTTATTTTATTTTATTTTTTTTAGGTAGCTCGGCTAATGACTCTATCCCACCTGATGTTAAGTGGAAATGGAGTTCAGACGCGAACACGACTGGTGCAGCGTGAAATCAAACGTAGCATCAATTAACCTCATTCTGCCGGCCGGTATTGTTAGCCGGTATTGTTTTGTATTGCTGTGTTGCGATTGAAAGGGCAAACCCAGTGAAACACCAGTCGTAAAATGGCTGCTAAAATGGGGTGATAAGAAAAAAAAACTAAAGGGATATAAAGAAATTTACCTGTTGAGTGTAAGTAGGCAAGGTATGCGAGGCCGTGGTGGCAGTTATCAGCCGCGCCCCCGCTATAGACACGCGGCCGAGTAGTTTGTGCGCGTCTATGGTTTCAGCTGTTGAAGTCACATGCGTCATAGCCGCCGGGGCGCTGTTCAACAAGTTCAATATTGTCGCGTTGTTTCCGGAAGTCGTTACCACGGTTTTAGCGGCATTTTGACTTGCTGTAAAGAAAAAATAAATATTCGTAATATAACTCAGTACTTAACTACGACCGACACGACAAAAAAAAATTAAATGAGTCTTAACGCTCTTTAATTTTTTTATCGACAGTCCTTTACCGATAAGGACCTTGCATTGGTAGATTTTTTTATAAAATCGTCATAATCGGACTATAAACATCCCACTGCTCAGGCATATTTACAAAATTCAAAACCCAACATGCTGGCCCAATACAGGATTTCGG
This sequence comes from Eudonia mercurella, assembly GCA_963082485.1. Taxonomy (NCBI): domain Eukaryota; kingdom Metazoa; phylum Arthropoda; class Insecta; order Lepidoptera; family Crambidae; genus Eudonia; species Eudonia mercurella. The sequence goes on from OY720027.1 coordinate 11,404,901, forward strand.
TTTCATTCAAACTGATGCTTTTTTTTAAAGTGCTGTATTATTACACTTACTTATCGAAAAGTATATAACATTATTTACTAAGAATGTCGCATTTTTTATGTGATATTTAGCTTTATTAGCTAGCATTAAAAAAACAGTCATCTATATTTCATAGCTCTAAAACACACCAGAAGTAGTCGTAAAAGTCTGGAGCACTCTCTCTTGATGCTGATGGTGAACTTTTAAAAGATGCTTTTTATTTAAAAACAATATCAACCAAATGAGATTTCTGAACACACCTTGTTGAAACTGTTGTGCTGAATTCATAAGACTAGTGACGAGGGCGCTGATAGCCGGATTGGTCGTTCGGGGTTTGGTGACAGTCGCCTTCTGTTGAGTTGTGGTGGTGGTCGTGTACTGGATGCTTTGGACCTGTGTAACATAGAAACAATCATTAAACTGTTGCCCACAACCTTGGGAATATACGAGTAACATACGTAACTTAGTAAGGAAACGGTCCTTTAAGAACTTAGTTGGGTCCTTTTGAAAGTATGCATAGAGTACTTATATTAAGCATTTTAATTGTGGAACGAGTTCATATGTGTATTCAATAAGGCAATTTCAGCATATCAATTCTTGATATCATTAGCCTTGATGGATTGTAAAAAACCTTTTCGTTCAAGCCCTTAAAGTACCTGTAGTGATTGCAAGATATTTATACATTACATGTGTACCAAATTGAATTCAAAACGGTTCATCCGTTTCGTTATAAAAAAACTATAAACTTTTCACATTAAATTTATTAGTAGGATGCTTTCACAAAACCTACCTGTGATGTCCCAGCGGTGGAGATAAGCGGATGCTGTATATGAATGATAGCGGACTGCATCTTCTGCGGGTTAAGTGGTTGCTGTGGGTTTGTTAGCTGTTGGGCGAGTAACTGGTTGGTGGAAGCTTGCGTCGAGTGAATGTCGTGCACCTGAACATAAGATGTGGTTATAATAAAAACCGTTTTCTTATACCAAATGCACTGACGAAGAGGCAAATAATTGATTAAAAGACGAACTAGTAAACAAAACTCCTAAAATATGTTAAATCAAATGTGGGCAATCACATTACTGTCAATTTTTCATCATTATCTTGGCGGCAAGTGAGGGAAAGTACGGGAGTTTCTAGAAGTTATGCTTTCCTTTTTCTTTGAGGGGGAAAGAGGGAAAGTACTAAGTACCACATAACCATCTGTGTCCCCGGGCGTAGTGGTATACCTAATGCATTTCCTACTGAATAAAAAAGGCGAGCCACCTGATGAGAAGTAGTCATCGCCGCCTATAGACATCTGCAGCATCTGGGAGCCGCATATGCGTTGACAACTTTGAGAGCCCTATTTAAATGCTTCTTGAAGAACCTCTTGTTGTAGCGCCCCTAATGTGAAACCCGCCTTGTTCTTCTACATCATGATATCAAAGGACTACTTCCCACATTCATTTTAATAAAGAAACGATTTATTTGTTTTCCAAACCGAACGCTTGCTTTTGTTTTGAAGTTCAACTTCAACGTTAGCGACCGATCTAGGTACCTACTCACGCTGGCTACGCTTTTCACGCTTCTGGACTAAAAGACACTTTTTTTTTAATTCTTTTACAAACAAACACTTAAGCTTCATCTCATATTAAGGCCAACGGTGGAGTGCACTTCACCCGGAATCCACAAAAACTGAGGAAATGGCTTAATTCCGAGAATGGGGGCCGCCATTATATCCCGAGCCTGGTCTATTCAGATTTCGTCGGTGGCCACGTTTGAGCACCGTAGGTTAGGATGAGTGAGACACACATGAACTGTCTGAACACAATAATATAACTTTCTTGGTATCTTTACCTGAGGCGACAGCCGCGGTGTGCTCGGCGACGGCTGCTGCTTCAAAGCGCTCTCAGCGGCGACACTGCCCACACTCGCTACGCTTCCCACGCTTCCCACGCTCCCGACGCTGCCCACGCTCGGGACGCTATTTACAGCACCAACATTGCCCACTACATTTCCCACTACACTGCCCACTGTCGCGACGCCGCTTATACTCCCGACTTGTTGCAGTTGCGCCTGCTAATATAATGTAAATAATAATATTATACAAGAGAATAATAATAGATAAAGAAATAAACACCTGTTTGTATTAATACACTAAAAGATTAATCTTTTAGTGTTTATCTATACCAATATTATAAAGAGGAAACCTTTGTATTTTTGTATGTACATATGTATGTTTGCAACGAATAAACTCAAAACTACTAGACAAATTTAAAAAAATCTTTCACCATTAGAATGCTACATTAGCGCTGAGTAACATAAGCTATAAATACTTATAAAATACAGTGAAAAAATATGACTGTAAATATAGTAAATAAAAGGATAAGGAAGAATAGTATAAGGCGAAGCAAGACCACATATGTGGCAGGATTGTTATTGAGAAATAAATAAAATGTATAAATTATTTGGTAATTATATGAAAATAAAATGTAAATAAATAAAATAATAATAATAATAATATAATATATTTTAAAAACATATATATATAAAATCTTAAGATGTATATTTTAATAAAGAGAATAATAATTTTAAAAAAATCATGTCAGGTTAACATGACTACAAAAAAATTCCAGGGACGGATTTTGATAATATTTTGCAAAAATCATATGACAAGTAAGTAATTTCATTTCCCACAAGTCTCATCAGTGGAGGCTCTTGGACCAAGTTCCATACATTTTCGCTCATTGTCCTTTCTATAGCAATGGGATCATGCCCCTTATCTACAAGATGGCAAAAAGTTATCGAACAAAATGACATGTACATACTTTAGTTAAATGTAAATAAACTATATTTAAAAATGTTTTGAATTTTCTTAAAAAATGCAAAGAAACTTTTTTACATTTTTCTAATTTGAATTTGAAATCTTCTTTAAAATGTAAACTTTTAATGATACCAAAACCAGCCAGATGCAAATAGTATAGCCAAAGAGATTTTATTACAAGTTCATACATACTATTATACGAAAAGACTTTTTCCCCAACAAAGGGTATGTTCCGATATACACTGCGAGCACTGTCCAGTGCTCTTACTGGTGAGAAATTTGTTCCGTAATGGACTAACAGTATACTGTCGCAGTATCCTAGGGAAATATATGACGTCATAAATCGTCGCCATTTTTGTAGTGTAAGCACTGGCATTTTCGAGGTAAGGTGCTCTGTGCTTTGATCACGTGACCAACAGCGTCCAGAAATGACATGGATGACAGCACGGATGACAGTATACTGAATTGCGTTCCTTTTCCTGTTCCTTCGCAGTATACTAAATTGACGTCACACCTTACAGTGCTCGCAGTGCATATCAGAACATACCCCTAATATATTGACGTTTCCATGACAACAAAATTAAATTGTCGTTTCAAGTATTTTCCGTTACTTATTATATATGTTTCTCGCCGTTTAAACCTTCCCTGAACTTTCACAAACATTTATAATCAAAATTAGCCAAATCGGTCCAGCGAAACGAACAGCAATTGATTTATATATTGACGTTTCCATGACAACAAAACAAACACAATATTTTTGGATTGGAAAATTAAATTGTTGTTTTTAGTATTTTCCGTTACTTATTATTTATGTTTCTCAGCGCTTAAACCTTCCCTGAACTTCCACTAATATTTTAAAATCAAAATTAGCCAAATCGGTCCAGCCATTCTCGAGTTTTAGCGAGACTAACGAACAGCAATCGATTTTTATGATTTTTTGTGATTAGCGAATCACAATTAAAACATGATAGCGTCTTTTTTTTATTTTTTATGTATTGGCAAATGTACAATGACATTTTAAGTATAGAATAGAATAGAATATATTTGTGTGCATGGTGCATAAAGTAGTAGAAAATACAGTAAATAAATTTCACATTTAGTCTTTACAGACATGAAAAATAAAGCCTACATTGCATTTAGTGAATTACACATTAAAATGAAACACTTCAACCATAAATGATTAAATATTACCTTTAACACCTTAAATGGCCTTTAACCTCTAAAAGCTGTTAATGGTAATATTTAAACCATCATAAAATGAACCTTACGTAATTGCAATAAGATTGAAGATATTACTATTATTATTATTATTATTGATATTACCAGTAGAAGAGTTAAACACATCTATCTACCCACGTTTATTTAAAATGTCTCATTTCAATGTATTTCATGAGTTGTGGTGCAAGCCAGCTTTAACCGCCACAAACAGTTTATTTTCTATACTAACCAGTATGGGTAATTGACGCGCATTGGTATGAGTATTTGGAGTCGGTGCTATAGCAGAAGTCCTGTAAACGAATATTAATGAGGGTACAGTTTTAGTAGAAACTTTGGCACAAGTTACAACCATAACTTTATACAAATTTAAACAATTCAAAAGGCAGTCCAAAAAAGCTTAAAACACGATGGATTTTATATGGTCGTACCAACCGATTTTCAACTTTATACCGTAAGCAATAGAGTAAAACTCGGTTGTTTTGTTTATCCTCTTTACTGGTTCTTTGAAAATGACTGAGATAAGTTTTTAATTCACAACGAGCAGGCGGACTTAAAAATAAGCCTTACTACCAAAGCAACAATACATATTCACCAATGACAATCTTTTGGTCTGAAAAAGATCAGTGATCACACCCACTAGATAGGTGGAGTAATCAATATTTTTTTTAAATAGGAACAGAGTATATATACATGTAAAACTACTGAAAATTTGTTGAAGAAATCAAATTATATATATGATAAATGTATAGATGTATCGAACGATCTCAAGATCGCGCAATTAAGTTAGATAAAAATGATTGTCACTTTATTATGCATATTCTGTTCCGTAAAAAAATATATTAGAATAATTGGTTCCGGGAGAGAGCCAATGAAATAAATACTCACACAATAGGTACAGTGGTGGCGTGCGTTTGTACAGTTGCACTACTCGCGGCGGCTGAGCGCTGTTGCAACAACAGTTGTTGTCCCTGCAGATTCAAATACTATTTTTTAAATCATCAATAATTATTTGTTCCCATCAAAACCCATTGGCAACATAATTTTAAGCTGAATCTTGCTGATGGTCACCACACTGACAGATAAGATTTAGTAATATAAATAAAATAAAAAATACTACTACAGAATCTTGCTTTTGGTTTTACAATTTTTTTTAATTTTGAAGTACATTATAGTTACTTCAAATAACTAAACACGGAACATTATGCCATTGTTAACAATGTTTTTAAATAAGTATAGATTATAACATTGATGCACCGGATGTATGTATGTACATCCATTATAAGTGCACAATAAAAATTAAAAGGAACCGTTATTCACCTTTTTAGAAGAAAATTATGACCATTGACAATTATTACTTCACTTATATGTCAATTAATAATAATTTGGCAAAACGTATTACCTTATGTGTTCTAAAATAAAATTATTAATTTAGGAGTTAATAACAAATCACCTTAGACAATATGCAGTATAGCAATCTTACCAATTCTCTCATACCGCCAGTGAAGGATACCCTCGGCAGCTGTCCTGGCACAATGTGCTTTATCCTAACTGACTTCCGACCTTCCTCTGTAAATATCTCCGTAAATTGTTGTATGTATTTATTTGCTTGTACCCTGGATCCTATAAACAAAGTAAATAATATAATTTGTAGTAAATTGTTATACATTAATATAGCGTCATACATACATAAGTGTAAATATTATTATTGTAAGGTATTCGTACATAAACCTACATGGTGTCTATTCTTTCTATATACAATAAATCAAAAGGTTGTCAGTCGATTCACGAAATACCCTGTATATTATTGTTCTCTGACTGAATTATTAAGAATATTATTGTATACTTTATGTTATGAGCAGTAGAGACCATATTACCGGATTCTCAATAAAAAGAAATATCTTGTTATGATATAGTCTGTGTAAAATAAATAAAAATATATTACTAAAAATAACTTACCTAGTATAAATCGACATGCAGCACCATTCCTCTCTCCTTCAACATGGTCTCGATCCACATACAACTCTCCCAAGAACTCTTGGTCGGATGGTCTCTGCAGTATCGAGAGCTTTATGTGGAAGAACCCGGCACCAGCGTGAGGCGAGGTCTTCTCCGTCTCCAGAATGTATTCTTCGACTAACTGAGGTTGGCAGTCTGGGGTGGGGCGAGGCCGCTCGTACGCACGAGCTAACCTGACTGGTCCGGTCAGCTCTGACGGCATTGCTAGCAAAAGGGACTCCATTTTGGGAGGTTCTATCGGCTTAAACACCTAAAATAAAAGAAGGCTAAATTAATTGCATTTTTCACAATGAAAATGTAAAATTTGAAAGTTTTTTAATTTAATTAAGAACAAAATATTACACAAATTTCACCGATCATACAGAATTACAGAATTACAGAATGATTCACAGATATAGAGCTCTTTCAATTTAGCCGTATCGTGACGCTGCTGTGCGTTCCCATATTAGAAGCAGCAGCACGCCTGTGCTCGCTTTAATATGGAAAGCAGTGCGATATTAAACGTCTTAAAAGAAAGAGCAGAGCAGAAATGTATAATTGTTATTAGTATTCAATAAGACATACCTCTGGAGGTTTCTTAGGATATTTTGAAGTAAGTCGAGTATGTGGTACAGATTGCCGGCTGTTTTTCGCCCTTTGCCTATGTATCAATTCAAGCAATTCTAGTCCGTGATAATGAGTGAATTGATCGAGTTTTCGTTTCCTGTTCACAGCAACCTAACAAAAAATATGATAATGAGATAATGTTCAGTTTTATAATAAAATTAAATATTGATAAGTACAACTTTTCAAAACTTATAAATAAAAATAGAGAATTTTTCCATTCTTTGGTTACAATGTGTTGCAAAATAAGTGCACACCCTGAAAGTTGTTTGTTAAGAATCGGCTAGGGAATTGAATTCAGGCATTTTACAGGTATTTACATTATCTTTATTTTTATTTTTAGAAAATAATAGAAATCAATTCAGTAATTGATTACTTATTAACAAACTACATTCAGAGCGTGCATATGTTATACATGTTGCATAGTTGTGAATGTATATTCTTTGTATTTTGCTAATGTCTCGTTTCTGTGTTATAGATACAAAATGTTTTATTATTCTTTCTAATGCAGTTACCTGGGAAAACTTCCTCGCCTGCCTCCTGATCCTGGGCGTATTGAACAGCCTCGGTGCAGCATGCAGCCTCGCAGCCAGCAGGCCTACAGCAGGGCGAGGGTCGAGGCACAGCGGGGGCGCCGCTGCATGCACCAACGCCGCCTCCACCGCTTCTAAGGCGCCGCGCTCTTCACCAGCCCAGCCGCATCGGCCGCCGATACACATCGCGTCCGTTATTATACTCTGTTAAAAGCATAACAGAACAAATGAAAGTCTTTGCTGTAAGCCTCCCTATTGGCGTAGCGGTTAAACCACCGGTTTTATAGCCAGAGATCGCTGGTTCGATTCTCAGTGGGGGGTATATAATAATGTGCTTAGTTAGGTTTGTGGTAAGACTTGTTTTAAGTCTGCCTGGCTAGCTATCAATAACTTATCTAAATCTGTCAAAACAATGTAGTACGCTATCTACCACCACCTTTAATTAGTCTGCAGTCATAACAGCAATGTTGGTAGCATTGTTGTTTCGACAGATATAAGATGGCCAGTATCTCAGTAGTCGAGGATTCCAGGTACAGTTAGGTAAAATGAATGTTTTTCGAACTTCAATTTGTAAATTATATAATACCAGCGCAAAACCTGTCTGTACCCTGCAGGTACCTAGTATTGGTTATTTGGTTTGGTGAGCATAACATACAACAAAATTATAACAACAGCATAATATTATAACAACAGCATAATAAATACGTATGGTGTTGCAATTGTCTCTAGACAGTGACTGTTAATTGTGACCTTAACAAAGGCTGTATGCTTTTTATACTGATTACAAAAAAAAACTTATATAAAAAAAATTTCTTACTTAAAATTTAAATTACAAATTACTTACATTAACAGAAAGTACATAAAAACAGGTAGATAAGGTACTTTAAGCTTAATCAAATTATCTCAACCCCAAAATATGATATGATTTCAATGATTGATGTTCCTTTTCTTATGAATAACATTTGTCATAAATCTTGTACTTTAGCCAAACTTAATATAATATAAAAGCCAATAATGTAATTTCAATAAATTACCTGATTGGTAGGCTTTAGCAGAACATGGTGAGTATCACATAGGAAACTGGGATAGGCCTGTCTATAGTCCCTAATTTGTGCTATTATACAGCCCGAATAGAAGAGACAAGAATGCTCTGACTCCAGTAAATCAAGCAGTACTACAGGCAATTCCTCATTATCAATATAGCTTAAAAGTTCCTCTTCTTCATATGGCCATCGTGGAGTTTCAATTAACGTCTCATCTTGATTTGTTGAAGTCTGTCAAATATAATAATTATTGTAACATAAAATAAATTATTGTAAGTCAACACAAAAACATTATTGACATTAGTTTGTAATAATAATAATAAAGTTAGTGACTTCTCGGCTAAACATTTTTCAATTAGAACTATTTATTTATGAAATATTTTAATTTATGAGCTATTAATGATTTAACTAATAAATACATTCTAAAAATAGGAATACTTACATTTGCATCTGGTGGATGAAGATAATGTGTATTGCCATTTACTTTTAAAGATAAAGAATATCCTTTATTGCCTGGATATAAATTGATTATCAAGGTATTGAGATTATATGTTACTAGTAACTTTTCTAATAAATATGATGTTGTCTTCAGTCCTTGCTGTGAAATTATGTAAATTGATATAATTCTTGAGTTACTGACAAAACATGTGAGTGAAGATTGCGCTTTGGGTAATTGTTACTCTGACGAGTAAGATAAAATACTATTAGCACAATAAGCAATTCAAAATTGGATCTACTAAGCTGTTTACTTTATAAAAATCAAAACATTTCAGTTAAATTGATAAGACAACTTACATAGTTGGACTGAGAGGAGTCTTCTCTGCTCAATTCATTATAGAGTTCATGAAGCTTTTTGAACAGGTCAAATTTCTCTACTTTGGAACTAGCCGAACCAACAGAGTTTCTCTGAAACTTCATTCTGGTTTCGTCGACAGACTCAGCCAGATGCATCTTATCATGGGTCCAAGTCATTTTATGGTCTGGGACACCACTGTCAAATTGTGACGAGTTAAAATTTACATGTTTCGCCCGATTAAGTATTAACTGAAATAAACAAGAATACATAAAATAAGTACATAAATCAAAGAAAATTGAATTGCAAGGAAATTAAATGAAAGTAGCGAAATACCTCAGCCTCCAATGCCGCGTGAATTAAACCATCAAACTAGTATGTAATTGGTAGTTATAATTTTAAATGTAATATTTCATATTACTAAACTAGGCCCTGATATTAAGTCATGATTTATGGAAAAACTAATAGCTTTATTTATGTTTCACACTGTATGACAGTAAAATAACATGTCCAATGTCCGTCAACATTTTTTGTTTTCTTCTCCCATTTTTAGAAAGCGAACGGATTAAGCCCATACAGCGTCATCTTAAGAACTTTTAAAATATTTGCATGATTATATAATAACGTTTTTTGTTTAAAAATCCATTTTAGTTTTAGTATATTTTTTGGACTTTACGTAGTAGACCACACGTTAATTAAAAATCTGAACTGTTAATCACGGTTCCATTAATTGACTCAGACATTTCTTTATTTTTTGTTAAGCAACTATCAATTTTCCAAAAACTTACTTCAAAATATTAGGTTACGCGCTTCTAAGCTTAGTTAATATTCTGAGACAAGGAAGGGAGCTCTTTATTTTTTTTTTATTTATTACAAAAGAAGTAGAATAGCCTAGAATAGCCGTGTCACTCAAACTCCGTGTGACACTATAATACATTAAAAATCTTGTTTTTAGCAGGGTAGATTTTTCCCTTTCTTCAGACTGCACTGTAAATAGAATTCCCAGTTCTGACAGTAGCGAAAAAGACTGGTTCCAAAATTAAAACCCGGTTCTTTCGGATATTTTCTAAAATCTATTATACAGGGTTACTGGAAACTCGACAACTTCCTTGCGAGAGGTGATAGGCGGCCTAAAATGTGACAAATTTCCGGCCGAAAACTAATAGTTTTCGAGATAATTACATTTTTTGTGTTTTTTAAAAATGTCCCAAATTTTTGCACTTAACTTTAAATTAAAAAAAGTCTCATTGATGCATGGATTAATTTTAATTTTAATTTGTAGCTGACATCTTAACACAGCAGAGGAAGCACTAAAACATGTCAAATACTAAACATTTTGAAATCACAACTAAAACTTTAAAATAAATTAATAATTTTTTACATTTCTTTTTATAAAGTGTTGCCTAGCTCAAAAAAAATACTATGCGACTAGTCGTACAAATTATTAACAAAACTTCCTCAACTAATAACGTATCCAAAAAGGTATAAAAGTCAGCATTAACTTTAACTAATAATTCAGAAACAAAATTTTACTTAATACTGGCAGTGGTTCACCTATTGTTAGTGTTCAATGACGAGTCCACGACGACCGGTTTTTGATGTGTAACATCTTTCCGCTCGCTTTCTAGCAATTTGTGGGAGAGACTTCGTGAAATAGGACGGAAGTATGTGTAACAGTGTAACAGGAAGTCTGAAAGTTTGTAATTTTAAAATCGATATTATGAACATGACATATTATTATTATTATTATTATTGTCATTTGACTATCAAAGGTATTATTTCCGTATCCAAAAAGGTATAAAAGTCAGCATATTATTATTAACTACGAAGTGAAAAAAAAAGAAAAACAACAGAATGCACACAAAAAGGTGAGTAATAATTAGTTTTCGCAATAAATAACGTCAAATCATTTACATTTTTTTAAACATCTTGCTCAATGTGTTGCCCTTGATTCCGAATGCAAGTCCTGGTCCTCTTCCTCATTTCGGTTTTTGTAATTCTTGATGAAAACGTTTGTTTCATCTGATCCGCTGCGTTGATGATTTTTTGTGGTAGTTCCTTCACAGAATTTACAGGAGTCTCATAAACCAATGCTGTCTCATAAACCAATGTGTAACGGGGACCAGCTGACGTACCTTTTGATTTCATCCAAAATTATTAATATTTTTTAGACTGCCGCCAAAAATGATATTATGAACACGCATGTAACGGAACGTAAAACATTTATGCAGTTTCGTAGAGTTGCGTGTTAGGTACCTACGTACCATAGACTATGTATAATATTGGGTATGTACAATATTGGGTACAGATGTGCCTCTCATCGAAAAAAAGATGGGAAACTAGGTTCCCTGTACAATAGATGGCCGTAGTAGACGTTTACGTGCGCGTTTACGCTTCTTCCCGATAGATGGCGCTAAAAATATATATTTTATTTACAAATAACTAGTTAACATTTTTTTTGTGTATAATATTATTGTAAAGATTGATGAAAACATATTAAAAACTTCAAAATTAACATAAAAATCAAAAATTTATTAAATCATTTCTAGAGGATTGAACTAAGGATTATTCAATCACTACTATATGTAGAGCGATTCGTCGTTGCAGCCCTTAGAGCATTAAAGTTGCAGCCACTCAACCACCGAGATTTTTAAGGAAGTGACGAAAGTTATGGTTATAAGAAAGTTACTAGAAAATAACTAAACGTAACTATTAATTTAAAATGCTATCTGTACTACCGCCATCTAGTGACATTATATGGATAACCAGTAAATAACTTGAGGTTCCTCCTACGGAAGCTGCCGTATATGATTTTTTTGTAATTATTCAATGTATGGAAGATTCACCCCTCTGCTACGTACGACCGGACACCGGTTACGTACGACTCGGTACGACAGACAGAGCTAACACGTAACATTCAACTAAGTACGAACCGCCGAAATCACTACTCTTCAGCAGCAACTGGAAATTCAAACAATGAATATTAATAATTTGATTTTACTATTATTTGATTTTTAATATTTATATTTTGATTTTATAATTTATGCATACTTAACATCCTGGACCTTCTGGGGATTGTAAAGTTAGTAACATAGTTTATTTATTACTTTAGTTTCAACTGACAACCAGTATCCCTACATATAAATATTTTTTTTAATTTTCAGACTATGGATCTTATTTCAGTCACAATTACCTAATTACTTGGTGATTAAGTTATCAAAAGGTAAAATTGATTGAAAAATAACTGCGGAAATCGCGATCACATAAAATGGTCAATAAATCAATACAGCTACGTATCATATACATATCATATAATTATATTAATTTAAATTTCATATTTCTCATTATTGGTGGCTGCTATTGCCAAGGTTTTTGTTTATTTTGTAAGAATATTAGACTATTAGTTGTATTGCATCACTTTAATTTTAGACCTAGAAGTAGAATTTGTGAATGTTAGACTCTCTAAGTTCAACACAAATTACGCCTGGCGCAGCCATATTATTGTAAAAAATTAAAGTACTGTAAATAATTATTTTTTTACAGACATGTGTATGTTTTAATTTATTATCTTATCGTCTATTATCTAATTAACGTAATTTAAAATTAAAAACCCTAGGTCATCGCTTTAATTTAAAAGATATTATTTTTTAAATACAAATAGCGCTCTAAAACGCGCTATCTCAATATTTAGCACATCGTAATTATACACCGCAGTCGCGTTTTGAAAAACAAAAGACTGCATTCTTTAGCTTAATTCATAGTAAACGTAAAAAACATAACACTTGACAGTCTCACAATAACAATTTGAGTCGCAATGAACGATGTTATGACATCCGAGCCGCGCGGCGGCGCAGGGCCGGCAGGCATAAAAACAGTAAGGACAAAGCGTGAGTGATTTACGATCGCGCCTGGGGCACTTAAGCGGAGGGGGGCCTGGCGCGCGCCGAGCAAGTAAGCGGATAAAAAAATAGCAGTTCTCCTAGCGTGCAGAAAAAGTAGTCTCTCGCTCTTTCAAAGCATTCATTGCGAAAGAGCAATAAAAGCTGTACGAGTGATTTGAGTAAAAAAAATGCTTATGTACCTTTTTACCCCAAAATGTACTGTTTCAGCGCTGGTAATTACCTTTTGGGAACTCAGTTGCGGCAACACTGCGCGGGACAGCTGTTTCTAAACGGTGAATACCTACCATATTTTTGAAGTTATGAGTTTTTATGCGGTCGCGAGGCGTATGGTTATCTTTTATGTAAATTTTAGTGTTGCTTGATTTTTTGATTTATTGATATAAAGTGTTATTTATACATACTTATATGTTTTTGTTTTGTTTTTAGGAAACATTATTAGCGTAGACCATGGCAAGAAGAAGAGCACTTGCGAAAGACGAAATATGCCTATTATATGCCTACTTTGCCAAGACATACATGTGCGAAGTAATATTGATAATATTCTTCCAAGATCTAATGCACCGGTTTCCACAGATGACGAGAGAGAGCCTCCAGTCAAAATAAGGCAATACTGCTGCTGCTGCACGTCGAAAAAGAGGATAATGTCAAAAATGAGCAGCGCGAAATGTAAAAAACCTATTTGTGGCGAACACAAAAATGACGTTTGTTCTGACTGCCTCTAAAGCCAATTATACCAAGGTTTTATTGTTTTTTAGACAGAATACTCATTAGTCTATTATTTTATAAGAAAAAAACATGTTGATTTGTGATAATTTATAATTATTTGTTCATATGAACAGAAGACTGCTAATTTTTGTTATTTTTCATAGAGGTTTCATAACTATAAGTTAAAAATTACTTTAATATAAACTTTACTAAAATAAATGCTTTTTATTTTTAAAACTCTATCAAACCTTTCACATTTTTAAATTAGTGAAAATAAATATAAATTATTGGAATAAATACACGCATTAGAAAAGTGTGCGCCTCTAAAGCGTATGGTTATCCTTTACGTAATATGTAGTATGGTTATCTTTCTAGGGTTAAGGCGCCAACATTCTTTTTGGAGGTTATTCAGGTCTTGTTGGACTACGACACTTCCGCGGTGCTTCGGGTGACCAACAAACCAGCGGGCGCCGCGCCGGTCGCCGTCGCGCCCGCCGTACACTTTCCAGTTGGTTATCCAAAATTCGTCCGCATTGCGACCCGATCCTCTTCCGTCCTGGTGGCGTGACCTCTGAAGTACTCTTTGACCTCATTCCACTTTCTCCCTATTTCCACAGGAGTACGCGTTCGGCTCTCCGGGGTCGCTGCTTTACTGTGGGGTCCCGGGTTTGACTCCCAGCAGTCCCAGCGGGGGACCTCTGGGTCTAAGACCGGTGGTCTTCACAAATCCTAGGTTCTCTTCAACTTCTTGTGCTGAGTACGTTATGTTCACTATTTAATCAAGTAAAAAAAACTTATTCTGGCAACCCTGCCACAGCACACATAGCTTAGAGATGGGCTGAATATTGGTTTGGCCGAATACGAATATTGGCCGAATGTTTGATTTACAATAAAACGAACCGAATATTCGGTCGGATAATTCGGTTCATTTACACGCGCTTTGCCTAGCCAAACAGGTTTGTACAGGTTCGCGCCGCGCCGTGTCAGGTCAGGAATCACTCGCCGCCCGCCGCAGTTGTTACTTGCAATTTCACGCACGTCACGCTAGTAATTATTGCGTAAATATAATAACATTGTGTGAGTGGACGTAAAAGATCTCGAATATGGACTAAGGCCTTTTCCTCACCGGCTCGGTACGGTATCGTTTCGATTCCCAGAGCCGGTCAGGAACACCGAATTTGTACACAATCTCTACAGATTCTGTACAGAGGCGCTACCGAAACGAAAACGTACCGAGCCAGTGAGGAAATGTTTTGCAGCACAGAAAATCTGTACAGATTTGGTGCAGAGGCGGTACCGAAACGATACCGTACCGAGCCGGTGAGCAACGGCGTGCAACAAAAGTATACAATAAAAACTGACATCAAGTGTACAGCAAACTCTTGAGGATGCATTTGTAAGAAATTAGAAATAAATGATAAATGATACAGCCTATATCGATACTAGAGGACACTGGATTTAATAGACTGATTAATTTATGATAGTCTTTTTACAAGCCTTAGATCTTAAAATTGTACAACTTTTATATTCGGTAATTATTCGGCATTTAAACCGAATATTCGGCCGAGTACGAACATGGAAAAAGACGCCGAATAATTACCGAATATTCGGCGCATCTCTATTTCTCCCGTTACAATCGTTACATAAATTAATAACTTCGTTAAAATCGTGTTTACCATATAACAAGTGAATAAGAAGTGAAATACATGAAGAAAGGCACATACAGTATCATTTTCGGCGTTGTTCATCAGCTGTGGAGCCCTTAAATACTCACAGATAAGTCTGATTTATCTACCAACATTTTGGAGAATACTTTAAAATTACACGAATACCTACCCTCTCATTTTCTTACAATATCAGTGTCAAATCAAATGACAGCAACAACTTTAATTTTGACAACACGCACGCACGCACGCACGCACGCACGCACGCACGCACGCACGCACGCACGCACGTACTGTCAACATCAACTGACAACACAAATTTTCACTTTGACAAATAGAGTAGTGTTGCCACTTTATAAATTTAAAAGCCTTCGCAAGTGGCTGCAAGATGGCATTAACAGTAACTTGCCCCAAATGCAAACCTAAAATTGACGTAAAAGATAAGAGTCCTGTGCTCAACGCAATCGAAAGCCATGGACAAGTCGCAAAAAACTCCAAGAAGGGCGTTTTGACTAACTAGCACATTATGCGCGACTTCGTCCGCGTGGATTTGAGATTTAAAAAGAAACTCTTTTTTAAATAGGACTGTATATAATTGCTGATGTATTTCGCAAAAACGTACAAAAATCGACCTGACAATTGAGCGACCGCGGTGTGACGTGCGCCCGAGTGGCTGGTGCGTCGTTGAAGTCGTGGGGATCGATTCGATCTGTCTGCCTGCCGTTGTGGTGGACGGTGCGGCGCGTCGCGTAGCATTAAGCCGACGCGCCTCTTCCGTGGCTGCGGAGCTGGTCCGTGCAGCCTTGTCTTGCCTATGTTACCCGCAAGGAAGGTAGCTTTCTATCAGTGAAAGAATTTTTGTAATTGGACCAGTAGTTCCAGAGACTAGCCCTGACGTACAAACCAACAAAGTCACAAATGTTACCTACCTCTTTATTCTTAGTATATAGATAAGTAGGTATTATAAATATTTATAATATATATATACCTAGTATAATATGAGTAATTATAAGTTTTTTAAATCTAATTAGCTATTCTTTTATAAGATTGATTTAATTTAAATGAGCTGAGAAGCATAAAATACACAAAGAGTAAGAGGTGTGTGGATAAGATTGGAAGAGGTAAATTTTTAAGTGGGTGACAGAATACATTACATCTGTAGGCACACATTAAAGAGAAATCCCTCAAATTTTTCATTGCTTTTGGTAGCAAAATAGTTGCGAGTCTTTGAAAGTTAATTTGATCTGTGGTTAATTCCTATTCACAGTGGGGATATAAAATTAAACAGATTTGTGGTAATCATACATTAATATATTACTAGTTATCATTCGATGCCATATGCCTTATTAAATTTGAAATAAATGTTTCCATTTTTCGTACATCTTGCTGGACCTCTGTTTTATATTGAAGACACTGAAAAAAACAAAACAAAGTGTAGTAAAAGTTGTATATTTTCAAATTCGAAAATTTAATTAAATATGAATCCAAAGAATTGTGTATAGGAAAAACACAGGACGGAAAAGAAATTGGTCTTAAGGCAGCTGTCCCACTGCCGGCAAGTAAGCAAAGAACTAGAAGACTATATTCTCGCTCAAGAAACGTACAGTAGATATAGATCCTGTCAATAAAAGAGATGCATATATAAATAGTTGATCTCTGACTGTTCACACTGCTGGCAAGTACTCGCTTTACTAGTTTGCCGCTGAGCGACACTCGGTCAGATCACTCGCCGAGCGACCAACCAGTGGTCATTTCTACATAGAGTGCGGATCTGAGTTTTAAGGATAGCTAACATACTGAATTCAGAACAATTATTCGAACTATCATTGTTGTCTAGTTCAGACGACGACGATGCTGTACCTATGTTATATGTGTGTGCAGCTGCTACTGCAGTTTTAAAAAACGGAAGAGAAAAAGGAATATTTTGAAAAGAAGAATTTGGTTGCAAAATATTAATTATTTCTGAAGAGAATACCTACAGTGAGTTTATACTATTTAACGAGTTATCAAATGAAGATTTTCGTACATATTTATGAATGACAAGACAACATACAATAACAACAAGATGTACGTTTTTCTTAAATATACGGTAACTGTGTTTTGAATATGTATGATATCGACGTGATCGACGTGACAAAGTTACAATGATTTTTCTTGTGTAACTGAGACAACAGTCACAGTGACGGAAAAATAATGTGTTTGCTCCACGTCTATAGGATAAGCGAGTAGCGCGAGTAATTGCCCATTGCACATATCGGAACTACAACTCGCTTGTCGCTGCTCGCCAACTCGCTTCTTGTTTCTAGCTCTACTCGCTCATCGCCGGCGGTGGCACATCTGCCTAACGGCGGGCGGGCGATGGGCGAGGGTCGAGCTGAGCGAACGAATCGACAAGCAGCAGGAAGAGAATAATGTAGTCCGAAATTGTAGCAAATCCACGCCTGTAATGACATAGTTGGAATATACATCACTTCTTTGCAATGAATTGACATTGGCTATAAACTCAAGACAAGCTTGAAATCGTCTACCGCCCTTCACTCTTGCTGTGTGTGGGATTAGATAATAAGGGAGATAGAAGTCGTAAATTTCAAAGTATTACACAACTGAAACCAACCGTGGAAAATTATAACATTTTTTTTACCAACCTTTTTATTATCAGTAATTTTAACAATAAATACTCCTTTAGAATGTGAATATTTTATAGAGTAACGTGTATTCAGCGGATCTCTTAAGTACAACATTTCTGCTGACTTTTCAAATTCCTCCCAGTTAGGTATGAAAGTCATTATAAAACAATGTATTTAATGAAAAATATTTACGTTTCTAAATAATAACTAAGGTTCTTTTCAGAAAATTATTATTAAGCGAAAAATTATAAAATCGAACCAACCAACGACACATCACATGTTGACATTATTGTTTTTTTGTATCTTCTCCCGATTACTGAAGGCAAAGAGATCTAGCTTCAACAGCTTATAGATGATTGATTTTATATTACATTACAACTATTTACAACAGATGAGCTAAATCCTTAGAGCATTTTAATGTATTTTAACTTTAATCAATAAATAATAAAAAATAAATGTAAACCCTTGAGTCTCAATAAAGATTTAATGATGACATTACTCACCGTCACGAAGGTAAAGATAACTAACTATACCTTCGTGCTCACCGTCACCTAGCTAACCTTCATATTACTATTATTTGGAATTTTGCATTCACATTGCTATATTATTATATATAGTTATAAGAAAAAATGCTGAAACTGATGGCATTGTGAATGCAAAATTCCAAATAATAGAAATATTTATATTTAATTACGTCTTTGTCGATTGTTAAATACTCGCAAAAGTGTTCTTTTGACTGTGAGGGTAATTACTTCACAGTGACGTAATAATACCAGCAGTATTATTACGGCTTGCAGCGTAAATCACAAACTACTAGAAAAATTCAACGAGGTCTTCTGGGCCACGGTAGCTCAGCGGTCAGAGCAATAAATGTATTTTCATTTTCATTTTTTCATTTTCATTGGACCCACTCGAGCTTCCTGTGGCTGGTTGATTTTTTGTTGTTTAAGCCCGTTGTGCACATTGGCACGGCCACGGCGGCCGGCGGCACCTTAGACCATATAACCAAGGTCTAAGGGCGGCACCGGACCAGTCGATGGACGAACGTGCTAGACCAGCATGTAGAGGCCTACTTGGTGTGTTTTCGTATGGTGGCCAACGCTGGCCGGCTACCTGAATTTAACACATCAAAGGATCTTGATGTGTTAAAAACTTGGCTCAAGGGTTGCTAATTGTTAGGTGACAACAATAAAGATGAAGGTGGAAGCGCATCGCCATCATCCAGAATCCATTATTGTATTATTGCTCTTGTTTACTTGACGGTGATCTGTAGGTTACTTCTTACGATCACGTCATTTATGAATCTATGATTTGTTACGTAGGAGTTGAAAAGAGATATCAACCATTCTTGGCTCCCACTGGTTTCAGATTATGTAATTTTAGCTCAAGCTGCTCAGGTCATCGTTGGGCTGAGCAGCACACATATATGTTGTCGTATTGATAATGTCTGTGTCAATAATATTCACTATACGGACGACGTGGTTTTGCTCAGCCCACCGTTGGGTGGTCTGAGAAAGTTCCTGCAGCAGTGTGAGGCTTATGTCTTGGAGCGCGGACTAAGGTATAATGAGAAGATACAAATAAGAGAGCAAAAGAGCGAATTTGTGATCTTCAGAAGTAATATAAAAAAAAGACTTGAAAATGTACCCCTGCTACTTTTTAACGGAGTACCTTTGGGCCGTACTACCTAGTATTACTTGGTCATATATTGACTGAGACTTTGAATGACCATATTGTGATATCAAATGGGAGCGCAGGGCACTGTTAGTGCGTGGCAATATGTTGAAGCATAGGCACATGCATGAGTAATTAATTAGATATAATTGAAAATGTACCCCTGCTACTTTTTAACGGAGTACCTTTGGGCCGTACTACCTAGTATTACTTGGTCATATATTGACTGGGACTTTGAATGACAATATTGTGATATCAAATGGGAGCGCAGGGCACTGTTAGTGCGTGGCAATATGTTGAATGAAGCATAGGCACATGCATGAGTAATTAGATATAATTACTCTGTGGCATAGGTTTGCGCGCTGCACAGTAGAGGTAAAGTTAACTTTATTTAAAGCTTACTGCCAAAAACTTTATGGTAGCGGACTATGGTGTAATTTTACCAAAGGGACCTACAGTGCCTTCGTGTTGTGGTTCCCGTACAACAATATTTTTAGAGCACTGTATGTAAGGCCTTCTTCGATTATGCAGCGCATCTGGCATGTTTACCAATGCTAAGACTGATGACTTCTATACATTAATGCGGAAGAAGTAGTACTTCTTCCGCTCCTCTCAAATGCGACGAAGAAGGGAGTAGTCGTCCCTTCACCGTCGCATTCGGGAGGGGCCTTGCAGTGTTCTGAAAATAATCTCGGAGAGGCTAGACTCTTCCTTTTATGCCCGTTTCACTGTTTTTCGTCTGAAATAAAAGAATTTTATTTTTATTCTTTTTTTTATTACACAGCTTATCGATATCTATATTAAAATAAAAATTCATTCATTTTTTATTAAATTTAGAGATATTTATGTTCCGCCACTTAGCATTAATTAGAGAAAAAACTCTCTGTTCAAATGTTGAAGTAGCCGGAATGGATAGCAGATATGACACAATTTTTAATATAATATATACGTGATCCGTTCGCTTAAAAAATCTTTTTGTTTCTTTTGGTGCCCCGCCAACGTGTATAGCTGCCTTAATGTGAAGACATTGGGTAGAGTGGATTGCCATATATAAAAAATTCTTTCCTATTTTGGATTTGGTCACACTGCACTAACGAACTCGGAAAATCAATACCTACACCGTGAATGTATTCGTCTTTTTAAAATGAGAATGTGACAAAACATTAATTTTAATTCAACGAAGAAAACATTTTTATTTTAAAAAAGCTGTTGAGACTTGATGCTCATTTTTTATTTATTTACATAGTGATGAATATTGTCATAGTTACGGCGTGGTAGAACATTCTGCGCGTTTGATTATCTGCTTTTGCTGCAAATTATAACTGTTAAAGGTTAGTAAATGCTTTTAAATTAATCAATTATTAATATTAGTTTTTCCAATATAAATATTCTTATGTATTTTTCGTAAAATAACTTGAAATTGGACTATCGACCTTCGCCATTGTCTGCATGGTGCATTGCGTTTTGCGTTTGTTGTACGTACATATGTATAAGAAATACTTTAGATCACATTAGAGCTAGCCTATAAACCTTTTAATATATTTTGCTCCAATTATAACTGTTTCTTTTTAAGAGAGGTTACGACTTTTTGAAGCCTTGGATCATATTCAAAAGATACCTACCGTATTTCAATCTCCATGGGAGGGATCATGCATTTTTGTTCGTTTGGCATTTTTTATTTAAGCCTGTCCCGGCGCCGTTGTATAAAATTATCGCATTTCTAGTAAAGGTAAGTCTGCATGAAAGCAATATTCTCGTACTACAGACAGTTTATACATAGGTACCTACCTACCTATGAATATAAAAAAAAATCGTCAATCGTCGTTTGAAATAAATATTTGAAAAAAAAAGATTACCTAAGTACCTATATAAGTTAGTCTAAGATATTGCAATAATATCAAAAGTAAAAGTTGCAATAATTTTATTGAGACTTATTGTATGAGGTTTGAGTGACTTTTTACCTCTATGGACTTTGAAGTTATTGATTGATGGTACAGCTGCCCATATTGCTGACAAAGGATTTTGGTTGTTCATATGCAGAACCAAGTTATTTATGCATGTGAGAAGTTTTGGTGAGTGGTAGCCTTCTCCTTCAATTGTTCTGCTTCTTTTGACTATAATGATACAGTTGAAGGTGTTTTAGAGTTAGTTTATTAGCTAATAGGATATTGGTATTTAAACAAGTGTACCTTTAATGAACTTCAATATTTACGAATATTATTATTAATAATAATGTTTGTGTATTATAAGTATGAGATAATGTTTTTATTTGTACGAACAATGCTGTAAATAATGCTGATGTAAGATTAGTTAAAAACAAGAGTCTCAAAAAAATTTGACAAACTGATTAGTTAGTACTAGGACTTAAGCTATTTTCTAGAATGTTTTCTTTTTTTCCTTTGCATTTTTGTTATAAATAATGACTAAGGTTTTAAATAAAAAATATTAAAGAAAATGGTGAATTTCTCCAACATGTTTGGTTCAGCCTCTTCTTCACCATGTGCCTTCCGAAGCACTGAGGAGCTCGAGATGTTAAATTTTTAGTCACCTGTCCAATGACTGACCTTTGCAAAAATTGCTTTAGGCACTGACAACAATGAAAAGTGATCAACAATAAAGCAACAGTCAAACTGCATACAAGCATAAGAGATGCAAATAGTGTGTATTCCACTGGACTTAAGTCAAAAAACGTACAGGACACTATTTATTTAAAATCTAAGTAGATGTTTTATTTAAAAAACCAATTGAGTTTTTTTATGAGTATTACATAAAATACAATACTTACATACTGTATTCTTTGAATTCCTTTGGATTCCTTTCGTATTGTTTCAACATCATCTATGAAAGATGATATAACAATTAAATATTTTGATGAAAACAAAATAAATTATATATATTCTGAATAACAGACAATTTAAATTGACACCCCTAAAGAGTTACATAATATATTTCTTTAATTTACCAAATATCTACCAACACATGAGAGACAGAGAGACATCTATTGATCACACATATACCTAGGTACATAAAAAATAAAATAAAAATAAAAAACAAAAAGCAAACTATAGGTCAATCAGGACCCCGCCTCAGCTTGTCCCTAGGGTCAACTTTAGCTCATCGTCCTACCATCGCATCTGTCAACCTCTGTTTCTGGTACCATCTCTTTGATACCAGATTGTCACCTGTTTGCTTCATTTATTTTTGGTGCAGCGAAGCATGTGACTGGTCCATCTCCATTTCAGCTGATCACCTTCCCAAACTAAATTGCCCTAAATTTTAAATCCATTTGTTATGCAAATTTCACAATGAAATCCTGTGAACCACCAAAAAGACACACATGCGTTATGGAAGGGGGTAGCAACAAAAATATACAAATAAAAAAAAAAACTACCAAGTAGTAGTTAGTAGTGAATAGCCTGGCACACTGCTGAGCCTCCATTTCTGAAATCAAAAGTCTCTGCTACAAGATGGGTATTATGTAACTTGCAACAACAGCAGCAATAACAGGGTCCATGTATCTATTATAAGGATTTTAGACCTAAGTCTTATGTCTGTAGCTATGTGCAACAAAAAGATAATGTATAAACAAATGTTCAAATAAATTAACTATATGATATTATTATAAAATGATTCTGCCAGCACATTGAACACAGTAAACTTATACCACAGATTAAGTAATAGTTTTAAAAGATGATATCTAACCTAGCTGCTCTTTCAAAAATTTTTGGTGCTGCCTTGGTTTTATTAGACATGCAACTACACTGGTCATCACAAAAATCGACCCACCCTGTTTTTGCACTATTGCTCTTTATAATTTCAACGATAAGCGTTTAGAAGTACGTTTTGTATATATCTAGGGTCAGGTAAGATGTTTGACATTTGATTCCCATAAATCTTAAGGCACATGAAGGTACTTAATAAACTTTTTAAAGTAAACACTGCTCTATGCTGGTTTGATAAGTGAGTCCGTATTCACTTTGGCCCTGTTTAATTAGCAACCAGGTGTTTGCAACAGTGTAATTGTTATTGACGATTCTTACTTTATCGATTATCACTGTTATTCGGATTAAATTAGCCTGGAATAATGCATACTACTGAAGCTGAATCGACCCAAGTTGTGGCTTTGCTGCGAGAGGGTTTTAGTCAACATATTGTCGCTCGAAGTTTACTTCTCAGTCAATCTGCGTTTCGGAGAGTTTATCAGAGGTTTCAAGAGACTGGGCAGTACCATAGAAGGACAGGATCTGGAAGACAAAGGGTCACCACTCAAAGAGATAACCGCTTTATTGTGACATTGTCTTTAAGAAATCGGCATCTTTCTGGTGTAGATCTCCAGCGACGGCTGCGTGAAGTGCGGGGTGTGGCTATAAGTGACAGTATGGTGAGAAAAAGACTTCCTGAACATAACTTAAGAACTCACAAGCCATCAACAGGACCACAACTGACCGTAGGTCATCGCCAAGCCAGACTTCAATTCGCGAGGGAACATTTAATAATGGAATGAATATGGAATGGAGAGAATATAATACAATTTGTTTCATTCAAAAAATTAAAACATGAGTTTTCGTGTAAAATTAAGGTGGGCTGATTTTTGTGATGACCAGTGTTTTGAAAACCACAACACACCTTAATATTCAATGTTTTTGGTAAATTGTTTTATTATGCCTTCAATAATCAATAACATACCTTCATAATGTGTAATGTTTTGCAAGCTTTTATTTTTGTTTAATATAAGTATAAAAAAAACAGAAGTCACTGTTTTTTGATTTATTTTTAACATTAGCTATATCATAAAAATAAAACATTAAATTAATAATCCAATTGGAAACTTATTTCTTTAATAAAAAGTTAATATTTTTAATAATACTTTTTTTAGATTAAGTTATTATTTAATTTAATATTAATCATAAGTTTGATACATAATTTATTTTTAAGCTTAAGAAATCTGTCATTAAACCCATAAAATGTTTAGTTTAATAATATAATGTTTAGTTTAATAATACAGTTGGTCCCGCAGACTTTCGTTTCTAACTACAGCTAGGGTTGGCTGGAAGAGATCTCTTTTAGAGATAAGATTACCCTTGTATATGTTTTTTTATAATGTAATTTAGACTGTAATTTTAATGTACAGTAAAGGATATAATAATTATGCTAATATTAAGCTTCATGATAATTATGTACTTATCATGGAACATAAGTTATGTTAATACCATATAGTCATATTGAATGTTATATTTTTGTTTCAGATTCTTGTTGGTTAAGGTCAAGAATTATACATTATACACCAAAATAATTATAAGTTAAAATGGAAGCAATTAATGGGGAGCTTTACGGGGATGGTTTAGTTAGTCTAGGGGACGAGGGCTCTTTGGAATCTGCTGATAATGGGAAGCAAGAGCAAAGTTGCAAAATTTGCGAGTAAGTTTTACTTTTAGGTAGCAGAAGAAAAACAAATTATTAATTTGTTTTTATTTTAATGCTTTTTTCAGATTTTCATGTTATTAATACTTTTTCAGAGATAAATTGTGCAGTCCTCGTGTATTGTCTTGCCTTCATGTATTCTGTGAAGCTTGCATTGACAAATTGATGGTTAATGAAGCTGGAGATTCTTTAAAATATGATTTGGCTGTTGAGTGCCCTTTGTGCAAACAAGAAACAAAGGTAAAAAGAGTATACATTTTCTACGTTACCAATAACATTAAATATTTTTTTATGAAAAAGCAGTTTAAAAAAAAACAAGCATACTTTATAATATTAGTTATTAATATTATAAAGATTAAACATAACAAGTTTCTGTATTTGGACAGATTTTAAACCATTGCATGACTACCCTAGTCATGCAAGGGTTTAAAATCTAATAATCTGTAAAGTACATAACCCTATTTATTATTACAAAATTTTAATATGATAAGTGGCTCTTTTTATCATCATCATCATCATCATCATTAACATAAGATCAGCAGCGCGATTCTCAAAACGAAAACCGTATTAAAAGATCAGAATACAGTTGGTTCGAACTTCGTTCTTGGTTGGTATGAACTTAGAAAGTTATTAAAATCGGGTTGATTGACAGATATAATTACGAAAACTAAGTACCAATATGAACCGCCTTTGTGGTCTAGTGGTTAACCACCGGTCTCAGACCCAGAGATTCTGGGTCCAATCCCCAGCGGGTATATCTGTCTGCTGTAGATTCAGCGAAACGCTCCAGTTGTAGATACAGCGCAAGTTGCTACAATGTCGTTAAGTTTTTCGTTATGAAAATCTGACTGCAGCTTTTAATTCTCCTAATTTTCTTTGCTAGATACACGGAGGTGGTGCCTCTTCACTCCCTTCTGATTATCTCATCACCAACATTCTGGATGTATCTGCCATGGATCAGTCTGTGGTTTGCACTTGCTGCAAGAGTAAGGAACCAGCAGTCGCCAGATGCACTGATTGCTCTCATTTTCTCTGTTCTAATTGCAACTCGGCCCATGAATTTATGAGGTGCTTCGAAAACCACCACGTCGTGCCATTTGATGCTCTCAGATCCTCTAAGGAGAAGACTGCTGTGCATAAGCCAATTTTTTGCACTCGCCACGTTGGGGAAAGTTTGAAGTTTTATTGCTGCGAGTGCGAGGTTGGCGCTTGCAGTGAATGTTTGACTGTGGATCATAAAGTTGGCGAGCATCGCTGTGAGCGAATTGTTGACGCGGAACCCAATCTGCGTGCGGAACTTCGTAATTTCATAGTGGAAGCTAATACCCGAGCTGCTGCCGCCGGCAGTGCTTCCGCAAGGCTAGATGATGCTCTCGGAGATCTACAGCGCCAGCGCGATGAAGCCGAAAACGTTATCAACGAAGCATTCCATGCTTATAAAGCTGCTATAGAAAGACGTCGTGAAAAGGCTCTAGAAGAACTTGAACGCCTGCACAAGGAAAGAGAATTGAAAGTTATGGATTTATTTGATCGCGTTGATAAGACAGTTCAGCGCATTGATTGTGCTTGCAATTTCGCAGCTAGGCTTCTTCGTCGTGGTGATGGCACTGAAATTGTTATGCTGAAAAAGACGGTTGCATCACAGTTTGCACGTTTACTTGAAGGAACTCCGGAATTCGATGTCGATTATTCACTGGAATTTCTTACTAAACTGGAAAAGTTCGATACTATCACAGAGGAAACATTCGGAACATTCCGCACGGAGGCGACTCGCGCCGAAGAAAGGAAACGCGCAAGCGAATCTTCGGCAATCGTCTCTATTGCTTCTAATTCTCATTCCCCCGCTGTGTCTGTGACCAATGCGCCAGTGTTCGATGATTACCCGATGCCGACCGTACGTCGCGTGACTGGCGTATCTATGGGCAATATGGTTGGAGTTCCCGGTGTTGGAGGGCCGTCTATCGGCGTGCCCGGCGTTGGTTCGGTGCCTGGAGTGGGCGCGGGGAACAACTCAAGCGGGATGCAGGGAGTAGTGAACGTGAATAACGTCTCGGGTGTTTCGGGCGTGGGTGGGGTGACGGCTCTACCTTCTATGGTCGAATACAACCTGCAACAACTGGCTAGCATCGCCGAAAAGGAAGCACCTCCGACGCCCCACGCTTCGCCGGCTCCGTCTTTTACTCTCGCTGAGTTGCTCGCTGGCGATCTCAACTCACCCCAGGCATATAACAACTTGCAAGCTCTGGCTAAGCTAGGCTTAAATACTGGTAAGACATAATGTGATTTATGTACATAGCTAATTATAATTTTGTGATTTACTCTATTAAAACGTGTTGATTGTGTTTGCAGAAGTCAATGGTTTTGGAGGAGTGGGGGGAGTAGGTGGGATTGGCGGTGTGGGCCCGCGTGGAGTATCTCCCGGCAGACCGCTTCTGACCGCTGCCGAGGAAGCCGCGCTTGTTGCACCCCCAGCACCCTTAGTTCGCGCCACTAAAGCCACTCCCATGCATATTAGATTCAAGTTTGGGCAACTTGGTGGTGGAAAAGGACAATTCAACTCTCCTCATGGCTTTTGTCTTGGCAATGATGAGGATATAATCGTCGCTGACACCAATAACCATCGCATTACGGTATGTTATGTGTTTAATTTCGTTATATGCTTGCTGTTATACATATCAATAATATAACACTATAACACTTTATTTTGATTATATATTTATTGTTATTGCCTCTTTTTCAGGTGTTTGATAAGTCTGGTAATTACAAGTTCAATTTCGGAGTGGCTGGCAAGGAAGAGGGCCAACTGTGGTACCCTCGGAAAGTGGCTGTGGTACGCGCCACCGGTAAATTCGTTGTGTGCGACCGTGGGAACGAGAGATCCCGCATGCAAATCTTCACCAAGAACGGACATTTCCTAAAAAAGATTGCTGTATGTTGAAACTTACTCATGAAAAAAGAATTAACGCTTATTTTCTTGTTGATTTATTAATTTATTTTATTGTTCCAGGTGCGTTTCATTGATATCGTTGCTGGTCTGGCAGTGACCGCCGAAGGTCTGATTGTGGCCGTGGACAGTGTTACACCTACCGTTTTCATCCTATCAGAGGAAGGCGACCTCATGAGCTGGTTTGATTGTAGCGAGTGCATGAGG
This sequence comes from Eudonia mercurella, assembly GCA_963082485.1. NCBI lineage: Eukaryota > Metazoa > Arthropoda > Insecta > Lepidoptera > Crambidae > Eudonia > Eudonia mercurella. The sequence continues at coordinate 11,433,072 of OY720027.1, forward strand.
GAGCCATCTGATATTGCTATCAGTGGTACGTTACAACTTCCTACTAGAACAATGTTTTTTTTAAATCTTACAATAAATCCACATACGAATTAGTGCACTATTAAAGTTACTACTGCGCATTCAGCTAATTGACGCTTGTACCGCATGAATTGATTGCAACATGTGATGCAACGAGACTAAAATTAGCCCACTCCTTTTGCCAAGTACCTAGGATTCTGCCTAGAAGTAGACTGAATGGTGAATGTCCTAATACGTATTTCTCACGTCAAACAGCATTGTTTTTCTTGAAGGGTACTAGAAATCCAGTAAAACTACATTGCATAAATGTATAAGGGCTAAAACTTCAAAATCCGCAATGCGCGCGTGATTCTTAGGAGTTCCGTGTTGCAGCAACATGCAATTTTTATTTTAGTTTTTTGTTTTATGTTGTGCCTCGCTGCTGTGGGATTAAACGCCATTTAATTCCACGCCACGCCACCGACAAACAATTGAATTTCTATTGTGTCTGGGCCCGGCAGCGGTCAACCTGTTAAATTAATAAACAACCTAATTTCTTTGTCTGTTATATCAGGCAAAGAATTCTACGTTTGCGACTTCAAGGGCCACTGCGTGGTCGTGTTCGACGACGAGGGCCGCTTCCTGCGCCGCATTGGCTGCGAGAACGTGACCAACTTCCCCAACGGCATCGACGTGTCGGACGCGGGCGACGTACTCATCGGCGACTCGCACGGCAACAAGTTTCACGTCGCCGTGTTCTCGCGCGACGGCGTGTTGGTCACCGAGTTCGAGTGCCCCTATGTGAAGGTAAGTCGATTGTTTGGTTCATCATCAACATAATCTTATTTTATTTTTATTTTATTTTCTTAGCCAAAAGATTAGATAAAATTTGTGGTTTTGTGCTGCTCACATCCAGCCGCTACCCGCGCTCTTACCAGCCTCCCAATTCTGCTACTTATTTTGATCTGAAACGAATCTGGAACGCTACAGTTTCAACGTTTATTATTCTGCTAAATACGAAACTATAGAGTTAATTTCGTAGTTAGCAGAATATGAGTACGCTATAGTTTCAACATTTTCGTATTCAGCTAACTACTAGGCGGCCCTCGTCTCGCCTTCTAATATAATATCGAAATATAATTTCGAATAATATCGAAAGCTTATAGCCTATAGCTTTCGATATTGCTTACATATTCCTTTCGAAATGACAAGATGACGCCTCCTCGCCTCGCCTTCAAAGCGATCGAAAGCGAGAGAGTTAGGCGGTCGGCCCCCAGATCCGTTTCAGATAAAAATAAATAGCAGAATTGGGGGGCAAATCGTCTGTCAACCTTGTTGGAAGCCTGCCTACACTGCGTTGTTTGGTTAAATGATTGAAATAGCCTGACTTGTCGGACGTGGGCGAAGTACTCATCGGCGACTCGTACGAAAACAATATGTGAAGATAAGCAGAAATAAAGCCATTATATGGTTTTTGTTTCCTACAAAAAAAAAGATTTAACTTTGACTTTGACATTGATTTGATCAACCAACTGGAATGTCTCGGGTAATCTAGTAGGGGATGGGGACACGCTTGCGTGATACTATCCCCTCTATAAATCCTTTAAGGATTGGGTTACTCTTGAGAAACCTTAAGTTTCTCGCTGCCCCAAAATCCGGCTAAGCTAATACGCTACAGAGGGCCAACAAAAATCACTTAATTTTTTAAAGACTAAATTGTGTTAAAATTATTTTAAAATAATATTCGTACCTACATAAATTGTTTCTTTGTTAAACACTTAAAAAATATTTGTACTTCAATTAAGTAAGCTATCAATGGTCGAGAACGTAGTAATTTTTTAATAATAATAATAATAATGGTAATAATAATAATATTAGCTGCTGGTGGTACTCTAGGATTAGGTTTTTATAATGTTTTATTGTTTTTATATTAAAATATTGTAAAATTCTAGTTTTAAGAAAGAAAATAAATAAAGGAGATAATAATAATAATATCTAATAGCTATTAACATATCAATAAAATTTGTTATTTGTTGCCAGGTATCTCGCTGCTGTGGATTGAAGATAACATCCGAAGGTTACATTGTCACTCTGGCTAAGAATAATCATCATGTTCTAGTCCTCAACACCCTTTACATTGTATGAGGAGTAACTCGATGGCTGTAAGTCTGCATACTACAAGATCTCACATTTATTCCCTATTTTATATTTAATTGCTGTTTTTACAAAGCTTAACATTTTTGCTAAACCAGTATTTGACTACTTATTTCGTTATATTTGTGTTAAATTTCATGTTAGTCTGATTTTAAAATTCTGTCCATGTGCAGTGAAATTAGTAATCCCAATATTTACTATGCTTCATGTTTTTTGTTTTGTGGCATTTTAGAGAATAATAATATTCTGTCACTGCTCATGGATAGATCTTGTAAGTCATTATTTCCAAAGTACTGAATACTTCTATATTTTTGGTTTCTTCATCTTCATTTTTTATATGGTTGCATTTAGTTATAGTAATTGAAAATCCAAAGTTTAGTGTAATGTTCAACTTTTAATTTTATATGTATTAACTGTCCAGCTGGTTACGAGTAACGGTTTTGTTTAATCTGGTTTAAGTGGGTCCTAAAGTTTTCTAGTCCTCATTAGTTTGACACGCTCCTGCATTAATGTATTGCGATGGGTCACATATGTATATTGTCTATTTAAATGATGACAAATTATAATAGAATGATCATCGATACTGTAGTTTGTATTATTATTATTATTATGTAGGAGTGCGTTAATCTATAAAACAATGTCGAATAATACTTAAGGCAAAAACTAACAGCCAAATCTGATTACTATGATGTAACCATTGACTGGACTGTTACTTTCACTTCTAAATTTAGCAGCTGGTATGGTTCCTAGTTCGAGTGAAGTTGAATATGTCAATTAGGGTTCTGCGTGGGGTGTCGCCTCGAATCTAAAAGCTTTTATTTTTAAAATGTTAATCCATATACGTATATTTAGAAGTGATTAAATAAAAATCGGTTTTGCTTAAACAAATATGAACGCACAATTGAGTTTGTTGTAGACAAAATTTTTAGTCTTGTTGTGACCAAAGGAGGCGACACTAATATTACGTGCCATCTAGTTTAGGTTAAACTCGTATACAATATTATATATTGTCCGTTAAAATATATTTACATTTACAGAATTCTTGTGTCTATACAAAATGTTTTCATGTACTCTTGTTTTGAGAGCCTATTAAATATTGAAAGGTTTTTCATGAGTAGGCATTATGATATACATTTAAAGTTTGGTTCATTATAAATTTAACTAGGTGAACCACAGAGCTGTATTATTGGAAAACCGCTTTAAATAAACTCTGCAATAATTTGTACAATGTCATATTGATAGTTGAAACGAAATATTTATACTATTTATGTAGCATTTCCTTATATAGCGAATGATGTAGACACGTGGTATGCAAGTGATGCTTTGGAATAAAGTATGTGTAGGCTCTTGTTACTGATTTGCAGATACTGTGTTTGATACATATTTTTTTATCGAAATTTGTCACAACTCCTGTCGCAAATTCAGTACAGGACATTAAAAACACTATTAGGTTTATATGTTATTCAATTATTAGTCGTTTAGATAGCTTTAATTAATTTTGACCCACCGCTTCGAATATTACCTCTCCTTTCTCAGACAATAAATTACACATCACTTCGCTATATATTAGAAATTGCTTATACATAATATACGCATTTTTTTAATTGATGAGGTCGATATTCGTATACTGTTCGCCAAATTATATGTATATTTTTATAACTACCCACATTTATATTCAAAATTAAATAGTCTTTAGATTGTAAATACAATTAGAAATTTGCGGTTCACAAAACGCCACATTGTATTTAGAATTTCACTTTACCAACAGCTTTGTCCCTTTTAATATAATTTTTAAACTATATGCAGAAGGGATTAGTGGCACTTGGCAAGTAGACACCTTGATAATAATATGGTAAAATAATAGTATTATAAATGCACAGATAATGGTCACGTACAATTTCGCCTATACTTAAATTACGTAATTTCGCGAATTTATAGTCTTCCATGTAATTAGGCTTTTTGGTAATTATCTAAAGAGGAAGCATTTAATCTCATTGTCTATTTTTGAAATTTTGACATGAAAATATTGTTTTATTTTAGAATGTTATTAGTTGTTACATGCCAAACGCGAGCCAACGAAATTGAAAAGGTTTTTTAATACCTATGTTGTAGATGACCATTATTTAGTTTTGCATTAAAAGTATACTTCGGTACTTAACCAGACCACCTAATAATAAGTGTGATATTTTATTAATACCTATATTTTTTGTTATAATGAACCAATTGCTCTCTAATTTTTATGGGTACGCCTTCAAATTCATGAAATGTTACATGTTATTCCTGAATAAAAATAATAATTTAAGGGGGTACTACAAGAGTAACGTTTAAAGTATAAATTAATATATTCAAAAGTAAATTTGCGATTTGTATTACGCAAATCTTTGTGAAGTAAAATAGTATGGCACTTTATTCATTAGTACACGTATTAAACAACCATATTATTATCATTAAATAATAATAATAATAATTGTCATAGTTATTCAGAAGTAATATGTGTAACGTTTGTACTTAATTAGTAATAGGTATTTATTTTGTTGTTGGAACAGTTCTACAATTACAATATTGAATACATTAGCAACATTTGATGTGATATGAGCAATAATAGAGAGACGATGAACCAACAATTTAAGACTTAACATGACTCAATATTTGGAAAATGATTGCGAGTCGCGAGTTGCTAGAGTGAGGCGACTTCAGATTAGGAGGAATGTCGGAGCCAGTGATAAGTTGACTTTTGAGTCTTGAATCCTCTATTAATTAGTGAGTTACTTTTGGGTTTATTTTTCATATTGTTTTTAAGTTATTTGTTTCAGGATTTTTGTCCCGATAGCATTAGGGAATTTTATTTTCTTTATTTTAATTAGGTTTAAAATAACGAGTCTACATACCCCTCGCAAATGAGTAGGTGTGATTAATACTCTAATTTTGTCATTTTACTGTTTTGTTTAATTATATGTTCCGGGCCTATATTTGAATAGTATTTTGGCCAGTGTGTCAGGCCTTTAGAGTTACGAATTTTTACTGCCAAATTATTTTCTTACGATATTTGTGCATGCACATAGTAATTATTTTATTGTATGATATTTGTAAAAATTAGTTACTAATTGTTGCCAATTTTTTTTTGTTTTATTATTAATATTCAGGGTTTAAATATTATAATGTTCAATTTTAATTTGTTGTCATTGATCAAAATTATTGTGTGTTAGTGAAGTAAAATTAACCGAAATAGAACTTATTATTATTGCCCCAAAGGGAGCGTTTGACGCTATTAATAACTAATTGCTTTAGGGTTGCATAAAAATATTAAAAAGTGGTGTGATAAGTTTTGGATAATTTTACAAATTATACTATTTTATGTGTGAATTCCAATATGAATAAATTTGAAGTTGAAATGTCTTAATTATTATATATGTAATTTTTCCAAATATTTACAATGACATTAATAATTCTGTCTTATATTTAAAAAAGTATTATTATTGTTTATATTATCCTCCTGTATCCATTTTGGTGATATCTCAACGACAATGTTTCCTTTGTTCTTGCCATGTATCTTATGTAGTGGTTGATGTAGTGGTATGACTTTTTTGTAGTAATTAGTGTTTTTCAATTGGATATACACAACATAACAGTATCACATGTTTGCCTATACGGTGATCTTGTTTAGAGATGTTTATTAGAGGTTGGTGCGGGCGGAGGCGGATATTCGCCGTGTCTGTTGGCTGTATATTCTTGCCGTAGCAAGTAAGAACTCTGTCATGGGATAGTGGCAGGTCAAATGGTATCTATTGTCCATTGACATTACTCGATAATAATTGTATCATTAGAGTACATTAACAGTAGCCTTTCTCGAAAATCTTAAAGTTACCTATATACACTTTAAAGCAATTTTTGGTAAATATATTTCTCTTGAATCTATTCCCTTATGTATCCAGCAATAAATTACTTCAGTAGTGTAGTATCACCTTATATGGCGCTGATAAATGCGATATCCTTGGCATATTTTGATTGTGCGTGAGTGCGGAAGCTTTGGGTGTTGAGCGCTATTGTCAAGGACGTGCGCAGCCTCGGTGCCAGGTAAAGTGATGATGTAGGGTTCGCAGCGCACAAGGTGAGCTCTAATGTTACCCTCCCTATTGGAGGTGGGCGTATTGCCTATGTTGTGGCACCAAGCACAGCTAGATGGTTCCGGCGGCGTGTTGTGGCATTAAACATTTAATTCTCTTAATCACTATAAGGACCGTATCCTTGACTGTGGGTGGGAATAACGCTACTATTACTATCTACCTATATCTTGAATAATTCCATTAATATTGTAGAAGCGATAAAGACAGCATGCTCAAATGACTGAAGATGATTACTTAATTTCCTAACCCCACCTCATCAGTTGGTCTCCACTGTTCTAAAACAACATACCTAAATAATAATAAGGTTGTGAACTCTATTCGCATTGAAATTTTAAGCCACATGTGTGCTTGTGCAATAAATATCACAGTTTGGATCTAGGCTTTTAAATTATTATAGATTATATACATTGTTGAGCTGATATAAAAATTTAATATATTATTATACCTTTTAATATTGTTAAAGAATTCTAATTGCATTCCACATTTAGAGTGAACGAATTTGAGATGACCGTTTTCAGTCTACATTATACAAGTTATTTTTTTTTACAATTGTAGGATTATTAGCAGTTGCCAATGTTTTTTCCTTTAGTCAGTAAAAGTACAAATATTTTAATATACAATTCTTGGTATTTACGTATTGTAGTGATCTTATTTTTTAATTGATTCTATAACTGTAAGCATAATTTTTTTCACATGTGCGGCCATTTAGATATTTCTCATTTCACAAATTACTCAGTAACAAAACATATCATGCCGAATCAATTTAATTTTCATAGAAATTGTCAGCAACTCCCGTATTTTCCTCAATAATTAAGTTTATATAAAAATGGCTTTCTTTTGTTTTCAAATTAGATTTAAGTATATCCTAAGTTACAATATTAAGTTTCTTGTCATTTTTATGTTGATTGATGAAAAAGTAAAAAAAATTGTATGCTTTGTGAGAGGTGCATGTTCCAAATGCATATTTTAATTTTGATCCAAAGATTTCTTTTATTTCTTAATGTATAATTATTATTTCTCATGATACGAAAATGACATTTGTGGAGTGTGCATTGGTATTTGATACTAGGATTAACAAGAATTTTTCTGTAGAGTTGGTGCAGCCGAGCAATCTCTACTATATTCTCTTAAGAATATATTGCTCAATAATTTATTTCTGTTAAAAAAGTATTTTAAACTAGTAGGTAGTGCACACTATGTGTCTAGTAGTGACTGTGGACTCCAGCGACACGAAATTATATCTTAATAGACAATACCCTCCGTAAAATTTCGAAAACATTGTAATAGTTAAAGTTTTATTAGATGTAGTTGTTTGCCTTCAAGGCAGCCGCTGCCAAGGCGGGCTGCAGGGGCCAGCAGCATCGACACATGGTAACACTGACCCATTGACCATTGTTCTATGTAATAATATAATGCTTGCATACCTACCATGTAAAGCTTTATCCACATATCTTTCTCCTATCATATGATTCATGATGTGTAATAATGGCAGTTAAGATAATGTCTTCAGTATACCTTGTGTGGTGGTGTTGACTAGACAAGATTGTACTATGTTGCCCCACAGTCAACGAAAAATTGTTATGTAATCCATACAGGAGTCTCTGCTGCATTGTGCCTAGATCTTAGAAGTTAATGGTATCAAGGTAGAGTTAATCTCAATATTTTGGCTCTTTAAATATTCCATGATATTATTTTGTTTTTCATGAAAATGTATTTACATTATATACATACATACACTTAGTAATATTATTGTATACATGAATATACATTGCGTGGTTTGTAACTTGATGTTTAATTTTATTGTAAAATTAAGATGCCCAACTGGTTATGTCTGTCCACGATTTGGAAGCTGTGGAGGAATTGAGTTAATATTAGAGTCGTGTTTATTAGCCATCGTAACGGGATAATAGTTTCTATATTTATTTGTGGACAGGGTTTTATTTTTATTTTAACTAGTTGTACATCTTATTTTGACCAAATTCTTTCGCCGCTGAAGTTACTTGAGAATTGGACACTTTGTCTTTTAGCACTCACGCACTCATTGTTTTTATGGCGAGTGCAGGTTTTCACGTGACCTGAGCGGTGGTCTCTTAATAATTATAAGTTTATTATCGTGAACTGTGGCCAGGATAACAACAGCACAGAGCAGTGTAACTCGGAGCCTGCCTAAAATATATTTTTGTCATGATTTTATTTAGGTATATACATGTTATTATTCACATATTACAGTTTTCTCAATATTAGCTTGTATTTTAATTAAGAAATAATCATATTTAACATTGACAGGTGATCAGCAACCTGCACTTTAATATTTTTGGAAACTATTGAACTTAAATTGTACTGACTTTATAAATATATTTACCTCAATAAAGATTTTCCATGCCACTAAATAATTATGTTTTATTGTAAAGCATAAGGATGTTTCATGTACTTATTAACTTTATTACACGAATACAATTTATTGGCGAAACCTTTTTTGATTTGCAACTACAACTCTCATTAGATAACTTACAAAATGGGGTGGACAAAGTGGGTCGGGAACTATCCACCACATGAGTAAATACCCGAACAGAATCCAAGCATCTATAGCGCTGCGACAGGTTTATATCGCGCCAAACTTCTAGTCCCCTCTGAAGTTGCTTCGTTGCGCAGCTGTACAGTCGGGCCTTACAGCTCGTCCCCGCCTTCGCCCTACTGACGCCTATTTTTTACTACTGCGACGCTAATCGCGCGAACTTTAGAGGGGACTAGAAGTTTGGCGCGACCTATACACTACTACATGCACGGTTATGCGTGCATGACCTCAGTGAAGATTTGTTTCACGTATGCGCCGCGACAGGACAAACCGGTTTACACCGGGACAGCCAGCGGACAATCTCGGCGAGTGTCACACGCGTTGTTTCGTGTTGTGTGTGTGTGAGTGAACTGTCATCGCTCGTAAAATATTGTAATTATTTGAGGTTTTGTTATGTTTGATTTAAATTAAAGTGGTTTACTGTAAAAAGTGAAAAAGAATAAAAGCAGACCCATTTTTTTATAAATAAAAGCGTGTTACACTTTGATGGAACATAAAGAACATTTAGCCTAATACACCTTCATTATTTTTCTTTAGCAATCGCAATGTAACACGCTTTTTCATCGCAAAATTGGGTCTGATTTAATTATTTTTAACTTTTTAGTTCTTTTTTTAAAATTAATAAAAGCTAATTTTTAAAAAGTTTTTATTTTTATTTTATTTTTAACTTTTTAGTATTTTTGAAGGGAGATAAGGTAGGGGCTTCAGTACAACAGGGTTTGCCCTGGTACCCTGAGGCGCAACGTTAGCGATATGACATGTTTGTTTATACACTCATACCATTTAGCCCTCGGTAGGTACGTGCTCACCTTGGCATTGGGTCATCCATCTAATCAAAGACAAACCACATTCATAACAAACTGAATGATCGAACGAACGAACTTATTTTCCCGAGTTCCTATGGCCATCTTCCAGCTCCATCATCAGACCCTGGTTACCATCTAGCACCAAAATACTCGTCAAGACGAATCATACGAGCCCAAACTCGATGGGGTTGTGTCGTTTAATTACAGAGTTCTTATGGCCATAAAAAGTACTTACGTGAGTGAAAACTTATTTTTTCATAGTTTAAGGCAGGCAAATTTATTGGTTAGATAGATTAATGTTAGGCAGGAACCAGGAGACTAGAACTTAGAAGAAAGTAAGACTTGATTAAAATTTGGGATGATAAGTTCTTCTGTATGTACCAGGGTAACAGATCTTATAAGCTATGATCATATTGGTACCTACTAAATCTCGCCTCGGTGACAGCAGTGGCACAGCGCTCGGCCCGATACCCGAAGATCCGAGGTCCCGAGGACCCGAAGGTCGCGAAGGAGCAGTCGCGTTGCAATTGTACAATTAATAACTGGTTGCTTTTGTACAATTAATAACCGAACAAAAAAAGGGTCGCATATTTCGTTGCTATGTTGTTTATACTTACATTCCTTTTTATTTAAATAATATCATTGCCCCCTCGCTAATATGAATGCGAGTGTCCATGCCTCTAGCAAGCACAATAGAAAAAAAGCACAGTAGGTAGTGTAGTAGGTACCAGCATCAACCCTAGTCCATGTATATAACAACTATGGAATTAAATAAAACTTGAGTGAGGTTATTAATAAAAACATTTGATTACACAGGTATAAATTTTATTCATGATTTCATGATAAGTAAACATATTGTTCTTAAGCTAACAGAACAGAAGTTCTGTATATTTTACAATGTATAAAAGAAATAAAAGTTTCTTGCAATATACAAATTAAAAAAATAACAAAACTATATAATATACTGATCATAACTGTTAGTGTTTTGCTTATCTTTGTAAATTTGGAAAATTGGAAAAAGTAATTCAAAATACAATAAAAATAGTGAGCACTGAGCACCAAACCACTGGCATAACAAATAAAAGTTTGATTTCCATTACAGATTGGAAGAGTTATTATGTTGGTTTAACAATAACTAAATTTAACGTTAAAAAAACAAATGTTGAAAAAATTTCCTCGAGCAGGATTTGAACCTGCACCCTTCTGACATTCCGGGTCAGGTGCTCTTCCAATTGAGCTATCGTGGTTCTAACCAGCCCGCCGAAATTATTCAACACTTTTTACTTTGAAAGCCAAAGGCGCCTATTCAATGTCAACAACTACCGTCACTAACAAAATTTGCGTTAAAAATTATTTGAACATTTATAAATTTAACGTTATTATTTACGGGAACAATATTTTCTGTCACCTAAGTTTAGATGTGTCACTAATCTGCAATACTCACTAATAATATCTATACCCAAAAAATATATAAGTCATCATATTCATCAAAAGTGTATCTAAGTATAAATCATCGGATTAATGTAAGCATGTATCTTAAATTATAGTTTGATCACTTTCTTCTATAGCCTGAATCGCCATAAATCAAGATGCGAATTTCAAATGCAACCCAATTTTTAGGTAAACATTTTATAGTATTGTTTGGTGATTCAGTTTTTGTGACCCCAATAATTATTTGATGATTGATATTATTTCCAAGTCATTCTTAATTAATATTTAGGTTAGCGTTTTAATATTATTTGGTGATTCAATTCAGGTGACAGATCTACTATTTTAGGAACAAATATTATTTATTAGGTCACTGAAAATGCATTTATTAGGTAACTACCGGCCCGCCCCGGCTTCGCACGGGTGTACTTTTATTTATAAATATTTTTTTTAATATAGCCTTCCGCAATAAATGGACTATTCAACACAAAAATATTTTTTCAATTCGAACCAGTAGTTCCTGAGATTAGCGCGTTCAACCAAACAAACAAACTCTTCAGCTTTATAATATTAGTATGATTGATAAAATCATACTCATTATTTACTATAAAATATAACATAGTTAACAATGGTAAATTTTTTTATAAAGAATTTTAATAAAAATGCACTTTTTCTTCAGTTCTCTGACTTATCTAAGAAGCTTTAACATAAGTTAGCTGTTGTATACACATTCACCTGCTATCCAGGTGGATTGCACTTTTAATGTTTCTGGATCCAGGCAGACGAAATCGGCGTCGTACCCATAATTTAATTTGCCTTTTCTGTCGTCAATGCCCAACGCTTGAGCTGGGTGCAGCGAAGCCGCTTCTAAAGCATATTCCAACGAACAATCTGAAACACAGAAAATATTAATTAATAATGGTCTATTGGTGTGGGTTTAAGGACGGCGAGAAACTAAAGGGGTTCCTCAAGCCGTGTAATCAAAACACCGTCAGAGGGTTTGTTCGCGTATCATCGGGACCGCTCGGGCGCCGCCGCCGCCGCCGGGGGTTCCCGTGCGAACTTCCGAGTCGGAAGTTCCGACGATTGCCGGAGGCGCCTGGCGCCATACTTCACACCAAAAGGGGACTTCGGACGCGCGCGAGACATTAGTTTGCAAATTGTTATATTATACCAGTTGTACACACGGCGGCAGATCAACCTACCCAAATCTTTCAAATTTCTCCAATGAATATTGATCCTTATGTATGAACAATAAAGTTCAAAATTTGACAGTTTTGGGTAGGTTGATTTGTCGCCGACTGTACAGTCCACTTCTCTCTCTCATTTAAAATCCGTTAGTTAGGACCCGAACAGGGTTTGTAGAGGGAATGGAATCACGCAAGCGTGTCCCCGTTACCTACTAGATTCCCAAAGGAGTTCGTATCGGAAACAGTTTGAACTGTAAATATGAATACGAAGTAAGCGGTAATTTTAGACTCGGAGACAGAATTAACCGGCCACCCTGTAATTTTATTTCTTAAAAGTTTTTATATTATAACAATTAATAAAATTATTATTCTAAGGAATATATTTATTTATTATTAATATTGGAAAGTTAGTTAGCTAAATAAAATTGAAAACTGCTTTTACAAAAAAAGGATTGATCAAGCTTTTCTTCAATTAACCTGTCATCTGCCGCGAGCACTGATCAGTGCCGTAAACAATTAAAATTCTATTGTTTTTTATTTTATTTTTTATATTAAAAGGAGGCAAACGAGCAGGCGGGTGGTCTTACCTGATGGTAAGTAATCACCGCCGCCCATGGACATCCGCAAAACCAAAGTTATCGCAGATGCGTTGCCGGCCTTGAGGAAAAAGTTGGATCTCGAGGAGGGAGTAGGAACTGGGAGGGGGGAGAGGTGAGGGATGGGATGGGATTGTGTTTGTATTCACGGTAGATGACAGGTTAAACAAGGGTAGCTGGTTAATTGTGCCTTTGAGTTTTTTTAGAGGTGGTACTATTTAATAAAGGTCATGCGGTGATCGCTTATAAAGCAATTTCTCACTAGCTTTACCTATAGATTGTTTGAAGGTAGCAATGCATTCGTCCATGGCGGTAGTGCTGCCGCAGAGCGTGTCTGTGCCCGTGACGTAAGCGCGGCCATTTACAACCGTCACCGCCTGCGGCCCGATCCGGTACTGACCGTCCTGTAAGCCTTGGGCTGCCACCGCGTCACTCACTAAGATCAGACCTGTAAGAAATTCAGTGATATACCTGTTAGATAAAATCACAAGATGTCATTCTATGAACAAGGTGCGAAATAGTCACATTTGGTGATTTGACCTTGATATGATCATGTCACCTAATGTAAACGACATAGCCCACCGGTTCAGCTAGCTGAAGTGGCAGTGGGCCGGCCATATTAGTCGCAGAACCGATAACCGTTGGGGTAAAAGAGTTCTCGAGTGGAGACCGCGTATCGGCAAACGTAGTGTAGGACGCCCTCAGACTAGGTGGAGCGACGATCTTCGCAAGGTGGCTGGCAAGAGCTGGATGAGAGTAGCCGCGGATCGTGCTCAGTGGCGTGCACTTGGAGAAGCCTATTTCCAGCAGTGGGCTAGTATAGGCAGATGATGATGATCATGTTTATTTTCTTTTAAAAGAAGGCCAGCAGCTAATTGTTTAGTTATTAACCAGAATAAAAATCAGTAAGCTAATTATACAGGTCTTAGGTTGAATAGAATATCAAGTAATATTCTAGTCTTCTGTAAAACATTTTACTTATTGCCAGGGTAGTGAAACACATTTATAACTATTTCTTTTTTACCTTCAGGATTAGTCCTGCAAGCAATTCTGAGTGCTGCTGGATGTGTATGGATCCCGTCAGATATAATGCCATAGTATACTTGTTTATCAGTCTTTGACGCCAATAGACCGACCAGGCCAGGGTCACGATGATGGAACTAAAAAAGAAAAAACTTCTCTTAGGGTTTCATAAAGATAGCTTTTACCAATATTTCTGAATTGTAATAGAACAGGAGAAAGTCAGCCCTTGCTTAACTGTTTGTCAGTTTTTACTACAAGGTCTAGACCAGCCATACTCAACCTTTTTTTTATAGGGGCCACAAATACTGTTCAGTCATAGTGTCGCGGGTAATGCTCCAAAATTCCACATACTCCTTTTTTTTCCCTTTTTTTCTTTAAACATAATTTCTAGGGTGTCGTTATTAAAATCGATGAATTCATCTAACAATAATTACAATTCAAAATTGAAGCCAGCTCTGACATAGTGGTTGTTTCTAAATGCCATGAATTTTCTACAAGATCAAATTTTTTTTTATTTTCCTTAGATCTTGAAACCTTTTTATGAAATTCATCTAATAATGCAGTTATATAGGTATTAAGAGAGATTGCTATATCCCAACACTACGGGCACCGAGGTATGGACGGGATTTATGTACCTACTTATAGTGCCCATAGTTTCTTTGATGAGCGCGCAATTTAAAATGCTTGGCAATTTGATAACTCCAGGTGGGCCAATCACAAAACCTCGGCGGGCCGCAGGTTGAGTATAGCTGGTCTAGACGGTAACTTTAACTTTGAAGGTAGTACTATTAGTTATTCTATGCTTTGAAGTAATATAGATTACTTTGTTAGTGTCGCCAAAACAATGTGACAACTCAAAACAATCATGATATTAAAATTTTTCTTCTTCTTTTAAAATCTTAAAGAGGAGCCTCAGAACCCTTTATGACTGAATAAAATAATGTTTTAAAATAATATAAACCTTATTATGGTAAAAATATTTGTGGCCTTATGTCACCAATATAGCAAACATTTCTTGTAAAATCTTTATCTTTTCATCATGCCTTTAGGTTAATTATTTAAAACTAAATGCCGGTGCATTCTTATATGTATAATAAAAATAAAATAATGTTAATTAAGTAAAGTTTCAATAATAAAATAATTTTTATTATTGAAACTTTTGCATTCACAATCCTATATGTAGTTACAAGATAAAATATTATTAGTAAAAATCAACCAGCCTCAGGAAGCTTGAGTGGGAATCAAACCCATTTTTTATTTTTATTTCTAGTAAAATTTAATCTTGTAAAATAAAAAAATGAAAAACTAATAGAATCTATCAGGATATACTTACAGGAAGCATTGCATTAAATAAGTGGGTGATTAAATTGGCTCCACTCTTTACTGCATTTTCACCTTGCGTAAGACCGGCAGTAGAGTGACCTAATGCCACTTTTATACCCAAATCTGTAAGTCCTTTAATGGCTTCTGTTGCCCCTGGTAATTCTGGGGCCAGGGTGACTAAAACAACATTGTCAAGTGATCCATATACTTCACGGATAGATTCCAAACCCTGAAATGTGAATTTAGTTGTGATATAATTGTACTACTATACTGTTTGTAACTGTGAGGAGAAATAAACGTCATTATTATTATTATCTTTATCTTTATTAAATATATAGGTATCTTAAGAATTTTTTTTAAAAATATTTTATATAAAAACATATTTACAATAAAAAAAAAATTATAAAAAACTTAACCTAGGATGCCACCGGCAGCGGGGATAGACCCAAGCTATCGGTAGTTAGGGCTGCAGAGTGAGGAACCTTCTGACAATACGTGCCATGTCAAGGAGTACTGCCTTTTGCATCTGACTCTTGACCCAACCTTTCAGCGAGAGCCTCTCTAGGTGTTGATCAAGGCTCTTGGCTAAAATACTGTTACTGACCGTTTACTGTTTACTATATATTTAAAGGCTAAGGGTAAGTGATCTACAAGATTTGGATTAAGAATTGGTCCCTTTTTGTTTAACCCACTTAGTATGACCAGGCATTGTGTGTTGTTGTAAATAAAAATCTAAAAGTATTACATTAGGGTATATCTATGTAAAACTTTTCAGGGGTGTCATAACAGCGTCAGACCGAGTGGGTTAAAAACAAAAAACTAACAATTCTTAGTTTAACTTTTTAGTAATATTTTAATTTACAGTTTTGTCCAATCTAGAAGCCTCAGATTTTTAACTGCTCATAAAATAAGAGAATAACAAATCATACCATCTTCATTATTCACTGTTAATATTATGTGTTAAACATATAAAAGTTATCACTATGATAATAAGTTCAATAGCCCTAATAATAACAAGTGACTACTAAATTAAAAGTAGGTTACAGATAAATACATTTTGCAACAGATTGCTTCATATTATTCTTAGAACTTGATAATAAACTTTTAATTGATTTATGAAATACTGTCAATAGTTTGTAGAAAAAGGCGTGAATTAATGAAATTAATGGGAATGTAGAAAAGTAGCATATTCCTTAATTTAAGAACTTCTTACCTTTACCTACCATGTGAAATCTAATAGGAAGTTCTTATAAAAATGAAGGAAAAGGTTTGTAAAGATTCAGTTACCTTGTCTGGGGTCCTTATGTACTCATCAAGATGAGCACCTTTCTTCGCTAAGCTAATGAAAGGGCCTTCCAGGTGTACGCCAAGAATAGTAGCTCCATGTGACCCACCTTGAGATTTTTTAATCCTCGGCAATATTTTTGCATACTTTTCCTTGCATGATGTCACCATAGTAGGACAGAATGATGTTACTCCATGAGACAAAAGTTCTTTTGCAACTTTTTGAATTCCTTTTTCAACATCTTCACAGTCATAAGAAAAATCTATTCCACTACCACCTTAAAGGAAACAATTTTTTTTAAAACTTTTTTGTAACTTTGAGAATTAGTTTAACTAAGTTAATACTTAGAAATATTGATAATCATCCATTATAAACCAAATTTAATAATATCGGCAACGGAACTTTTGTTCCATGACCCAAATAGTTTTATAGTATAGATAAACAATAGAGGTAGCTTTTTAAGATAAAACTCACATACCATTTACCTGGATGTCAATATATCCTGGTGCAAAGAGCATGTTGTTGCAGTTTATATTCACAATCGGTTGTTGTTGTTCCACGTAGAAAACATGTTCAGGATTCTCTATTTTACCATCACGTATTAATAAATCTTCTCTTATTATTTTCTTATCTCGTAAAATGTAACAATTAAAAAATCTAGTAAGTGCACCACGGTTACTCATTATTATAAGTATTTGTTAGAGAGAGAAATAAAGTTTAAAGATTGGGGCAGCGGTTTTGACGACAAAGTACCGTAAAACTTTCGATAACAGTGTTCGTTCATAGAAACAAGTTTTTGTACACTTTTCAGCTTTGTTTTGGAGCTTGACATTGACACAATGAATGACAACTTTTTTTTTTTTTTTTTTTAATAGTTTGTTCTCTGAGGAACCGGCTAAGGTCATAGACCATGCTGCCATGTCATTAGTTTCTTAATTTCATTAGTATTATAATCCTAAAGATGATGATGAATGATAATGGAAATGATGATGATGAATGATAATGGAAATGAGAAGTGAGAAATGATATACCCCCAACCCCTCGAGTATCTCAGTAAAGATGTGGGGCTTTACTAAGTCCTCAAGCGGACTTCTTGAGAGAATTTGATTAGTGACGTTGCACTGTTTTGTTTCATTTGCCAACACTCATGCACACTCACGAACACTTAACGGTTAATAATCCACCATTATTTCACATTAATATTCGACTTAACACAAATTTTAGAAAATAAAACAAAACCGCAGACATGACTCTTCACTTTCCCGCCAAGAAGTCCATGAATGACAACATTGACAACTTACACTTTTTTTATCAACAACCATTTTGTAAACAAAGGGATGTTGCCCATGCAGAATAACTAATTTTAGTATTTTTTTATTGATTCCAGGTGATGGTTAATAAAATAACAAAAGTGGTGATTGATATGCATATTACGTTTGATAACGTGGTATCTACGTAGTAAGATAGAGAACATTTAAAAAAACGTTTACAGGATTTGTAAGACGAACGCTTTTTTTCATGTTTATTAGATACTATAAAGATCTCGGTATTTTTCAATATTTGCAATGTTCGCGCCAGAAACGCGACGGGCTCATTCAACTAAAAGATACGCTGCACAAGCCGACGACGGAGCTAGTGTGTTGATCGGCCCGCCCCTGGCGTCGCGTCGTCAGCACAAGCCGATTCGATCAGCCATTGAGAAATATTATTATACCATCAGCTCTCCGCTCAAGAACCTTCAAGAACTACTCATAAATTGCCTACCGGCCGGTACACCCTTTCGTAAAGTGCGTGAGCGCATGTGTGCGCGAAATAATAAGCGACTTCTACAAGCTTAGAACCACCCCCACGACAGTCGTGTTCGTGTCGTGGCTACGCCGTCAACATCAGCTCGCCAAGTAAGTTCCAAATATCATCCATCCATCCCTCCTCAGCTCCTTAATCCTTCAGCTCCCGTCGTTGTATCGGCATTGCCTTCCCGGCAGCCAATACATGCAATTTGCATAGAAAGTTTTATAAAAAATAGCATGTTGGTTTTTAAATAAATTACGAGTACCTACCTACTACGTAGTTTGTATCCTGGAATACCTACTGCAATGGTCAAATGTATATAAGGGCTACATAAACAGGCGAAATTAATTATTATTAGACAAATCAAATTATCTGTAAAATGATTACATACATACATTTAATTTCATTATTAGCAAAAATAATACATTTTTTGTTGTTGTTAACATATTATTGTTTTGAGACACGGCATACAAATATAAAAATAATAACTGAATATTATAATTAATTGTTAATTTATTTTTTAACGTGGAAGCTACGTGGACTTGTAATTTGCCTTTTCCTCATGATAAATAATTAAACTAGTATCTTCATAAGAATAAAATTATTCTTGGTAAATTTATAGTTTTTAAGTTACTTTTACGAGGCTCTTTCAAAAAGTGGTAACTATCCCGGTTTTACCCTATGAGGATTGAACGACGACTTCTCGTATTGTAATTATACGTTTAGGGGGAGCTCGATGGCGCAGTGGTTAACGCGCTCGGTCTGCGATTGCTAATGTTAAGCAGCTCTGTGTGATTGTATAATTAGTTACTATCAATGATAACTTAGTTGCTTCACTGTATTTTTAACTCGTAGTATCCCTCTACTACGGCACTCGTAGCTCGTAGACAGACTAGCTACGCCGTAGCACTGGCGTTTTGCTAGCTTTACATTTTATGTTTTCAGTTTAACTTTCTACGAGTACTGCACTGTTAAAATGACTTTTAAAATAAAATAAATTAAAAACTGTTACACGCATATTATCTTAAGGTTTTGAATGACCCAAATTGTGTCACTTGCATAAAAGTATTACGAGGATACTAAACTAAAAGAAGGTATGTCTTGTCTTGTGAGGAGCTCGATGGCGCAGTGGTTAAGGCGCCCGGTCTGCGTTGCTAAGGTTAAGCAACCTTTGCAAAGCCCAGTCATCGGATGGGTGACCAAAAATGTATCATCTCAAGCTCTTCCGTGCTTCGGAAGGCACGTAAAGCCGTAGGTCCCGGCTGCATTAGCAGTCGTTAACAACCAACAATCCGCGCGCCCGCGTGGGGATTTATGGCCCGTTCTCTCTATTCATCCATAGGGAAAGCTTAGACTAGACATAAGATGAGCTGGTGATGTGATGTGTGATGAATAGTTCTATCAATCCATCGGAATAGCTAATATAATACGTTTGTCTGTGCGCTTTTTGTTGATTCTCTGTGTGAAGAGGTTTGCAGCACTAAACCATAACGTAGCTACCTCGCCCCGCGCGCACTATGCGCCACCCCCAGCGCGCCCGCGCATCCTTGACACTTCGCGGTGGTGTCTTGGCGCCTCCTACACCTACCCCAGTTCCAAATAATCCGCTGTGGTATACGCACGCTTGTTCGCCGCTTGTCGCTCGCGCGTTTTCTTCTGCGCTACCTGAGAAGTGCCACTTTTCACCGCCACCAGGGTTTGAAGACAAACCAGCTGCAGACTACCAGGTTAGTGTTGCTTACTATCTTTGTACGGGAACATTTGGAGGCTACAACCTCTTAGCCCTTGGCTTCTCTTTTCTTACCGCCCTTTTTTTATTTATTATATATTATGTGATAAACGATCCGCCAATTTATAGTCCACTATGCTCTATAAACCATCAATATATGGTGTTCGCTTCCGCATATTTTTTACCCGCCCTCCGATAATCGGATTAAAGATGATAAATATATTCATTAACCATTAAAATAAACTAATAAAAAAAAATATCACTAAAATTCAATAATTGAAATTAACAATATCAGTTGAATGGTTGAAAATATTAGTTAACGTCGCGCGCGGCGAATGGCGCCGAGCGAACCGCGGAGGCACCCGACAGACGACGAGCGACAGAGACACGACATCAGCTATCATTTGACGTCAAATCTAAATTGACCCCTAACAATTATTAGTTAAAGCACATTTTTCTTTGATATGTTTTTTATTCTTTTTCAACTTGTCATTTATTGAATAATTTTGGATGCACTCGATTGTATGTTCTTTTCCTATAGAAATAAAAGTCTTTTTATTTATTACGATTTATCGTTCGTTCGCCATGTAATATTTTAAACTGATATTTTGATATGATATTTTTATTGTTTAGCAGTCGGTGGTTGATCGTTGTGTAGATAGGATTGCGTGGCGATTCGAGTGCAATATCGATGTTGTTAGCTGACGTTAATTAATTTTATACAGTTCTTAGTTGATTAAGTAAGTAGGTAATTAGGTTTTCATTGAACATTAATAAAATGCCAAGACGTCATACAGAAATTTGAAGTCATTTTGAAAAGTGTAGTGAAGAAGACAAAATTGCATGTTGCAGAAAATCGTTATCATTTATAGGTCTTTAGTTTTTAATTTCTAATCATTTTTTCTTTGTTTTTTTCAAGTTAAGTTCTGTGTTTAAATTTGTTTATTTATAGGAATTATTAAAGAGGGGTAAATCTTCCATACATTGAATAATTACAAAAAAAAGTCATATACGGCAGCGCCATGTTCCGTAGGAGGAACCTCAGTTACTAATTAGTTATCCATATAATGTCACTAGATGGCGGTAGTATAGATAGCATTTTAAATTAATAAATTACTTTTAGTTGTTTTCTAGTAACTTACTTATAACCATAACTTTTGTCATCTCCTTAAGAAGCTCGGTGGCCTAGCGGCTACGACGACGCATCGTGCTGTAGTAGTGATAGAATAGAGAAAGCCTAAGTTCGATCCTTCGAAAATAATTTAATATTTTTTTGAATTTTATGTTCATTTATAAGTTTTTAATATGTTTATATCAATCTTACAATAATAATATACACAAAAAAATTAACTAGTTTTTTGTAAATATTATATATATTTTTAGCGCCATCTCTCTATCCCATCTTTTTTTCTATGAGAGGCACATCTATAATATTATACAATATCTTATCTTATCTTATCTTATCTTAGTGGGGCCTGTGAGGTTTCCCTCTTGCAGTAGCACTTCGACCCATCGGGATCTTTTGTGCAAGTTCTTTGAATAGTTTTAAAGTAACACTTTAAAAGAATTATTCAATTTAACGTACATGTGTTTAAAGTTACTACTTCGATAAAATTATTAACTGATATTTTCAACCATTAAAATTAACAGTTAAAAATATTTATCAATTAACTTTTAACGAATAAATATTTTCAACCATTAACGCCATCTCTAAATCGGATGCTCCAACGCTTGTGTTAGGTACGGGTTCACGTCAGTATTTTTTTGGAGAGAGATTGTTGATTGCCTCAGACGGCGTTTTCAGCTTCATCGGGCTTGTTTGGGGGCTTGTTTGGGTTAGAAACTTAAAGGGAAACTTAAATATTTCAAGCCGTGTGAAACGAATCACCTTCAGAGGTTTTCTAGAGGGAACGGCATCGCGCACTAGTGCGCGTCCCCGTGCCCTACTAAATTCTCCGAATGGTTCGGATCGGATCGGGGAGCGGAACAACCCGAGGGCGCCTCTGAAGGCTCGGACCTCGGCTCGGGTGGACCGGGCCGTGGAGGAGGAGAGAAGCGCCCAGGTACCATGTCTGTACCTGGTATAGAGCGCGTATGAACCGGTTTTTCGTACTCTTGTTCTACGAGTACGGTGTTTTGAGCCTAAACTAGTGTGCATGTTTCTATTGTAGTTGTATTCTGTAAATGTGTAGTGGCATTTAGAAGATCGGGCGGGGTCACGTCAGTAGTCAAAGAGAGCTATGGGGATTGGATGAACCACGACTTCTCGTATTGAACTCCAGTATCTATCCGTTCGGCTACCGCAGCTTGTTGGATGTAGGTATCTATATATTAATACGTGAAGCAAAAACTTTGTACCCGTTTTTACGAAAATTGCGCAGACGGAGGAGTATGAAATTTCGTACACTTATAGTTTATAAGTGTACGAAATATATATATAGTTTATAAGGTTATCCGAATGTTACTATTTTTTTAAATTATGCATAAAAAATACATTAAATCAACAAAAACAACATTAAGTACACACACTACCATGTATTTGACACACACGCATATGTATTAGACACACACGTATTGTTTGTCTTTAATGCGGCCGACATCTATTAATGCCAATCCAAACTCATATTCTATCTTTTTAAATTTTTCATTTCTTAGAATACAATCCGTGCAGCCTTAATAAAAATTACGGTCGAATTTCGACCACTGGGCGACCACTAGTATAATTAAATACTCAAATTATAATAACATTAAACACACACAGAAGTAGGTTTGGTAGCGTGGTCCTATGGCTAATGTTATCTTAGGATAGGAGTAAGCACAAGAGTGTATGTTTGTCGCCGGGCTTGAATAGTTTCAAAGTCCTGATATTATTAGTTAATATTATGTAAATTATACACATATTTTTTAATTACGATCTAGATTACAACCACTATGTTATTGTATAACTTTGTAACAATTGTAATTTGTCTTGTCATATACAAGACAAATTATAATTGTTACATACATAACAAATTGTTACGTTACATAACTAAATAGATAAATTTTCAATTACCAAGTGTGCCAAATGACTGTTAGACGGCTTTATTATTCCGGTAAGTAGGTTATTATTAGCACTTGCGAATTATGCAGGGCGTTATAAAAAGGGTCTGCAAAACAGTCGGTAGGCAGCTAAGGTCATAAGCTATGTATGTTTCCATTTAATATGTATGTCGGGCCAATTAACATATTCCTTTCCTGCTTAAACGTTTTATGGTCGCCTTTGTGGTTTAATATTTTTTTCTTATCAAACAAGAAAACTATTTTTTTTATTAAATTAGAATCACAAAAAACCGTATGTCGGTTTGTACAGACACTTAGAGCATCACAAAACAGAAGAAATAATAAAAAATAACAAGTTAAAGCGGTTGCATGGTAAGGTAAGGTTGCAAGATCAGCGCTCCCAGACCCGAAGCCCAGAGTCTAAACTCTGGGCCTCGGGTTCGATTCCCTGCAGGAAGTACATACTTCTTTCGGTTTGGTTGGTGGTAAGGCTTGTTTTAATTCCTGACCTGCTACACTATCTGTTCTTGGAAAGAAATAAATGAAAAATTACATATTTTTTTAATAGAATAGTTGCTACAGTAAATCGATGGCACCGAAGACATGCGTGGTCCTAAAGTCCATAAAAGAAGGGAGAAGGAGGGATAAGAGAAAAAAGTTCTTCAGAGCTCTCGCCAAGGCATAGTCGGTAGGAGGCACCGAGAGCCGCAACATCACGTCGCTCGTAGGCAGTTGTAGAGGCTCTAAAAATGCGGCGGATTGCGCGTCGCTGCAATCTATCCATAGCATCGAGTATTGTTGTTGTATGGCAAGCGATACAATGTGAGCTTCAAGTCGTTTGTGGTGCAAGTCCTGACAATCAAGCTAGACGACACTTTCATGAGGGAAGATCGGTTGAAGGGCGTGGTGTACCGGCGTTACCGCGGCTGTATGCCCGCCAAAACCACTAGAGCACAAGGAAATCATCATCATCATCATCATCAACAGCTTATTTTGAGTCCCCACTGCTGGGGCATGAGCCTTCCGAATGGATGGATAGGGAGAACGCACCATAATCCACCGTGTTTTTACTATCGGTTTTACGTGTCTTACAAAGCACGGAGGAGCTCGAGATGATACATTTTTGGTCACACATCCGATGACCGGGCTTTGCGAAAGTATCTTAACCTTAGCAATCGCAGACCGAGTGCGTTAACCACAGCGCCATCGAGCTCCTCACAAGACAAGACATACCTTCTTTTAGCTTAGTATACTCGTAATACTTTTATGCAAGTGACACAATTTGGGTCATTCAAAACCTTATGATATGCGTTTAACAGTTTTTAATTAATTTTATTTTAAAAGTTATTTTTAAAGGTGCAGTACTCGTAGAAAGTTAAACTGAAAACATAAAATGTAAAGCTAGCAAACCACCAGTGCTACGGCGTAGCTAGTCTGTCTACGAGCTACGAGTGCCGTAGTAGACGGCTACTACGAGTTAAAAATACAGTGAAGCAACTAAGTTATTATTGATAGTAACTAATTATATAATCACACAGAGCAGTGTTACACGCGAAGTAGACTTTGTTGCGTTCTCTTGTAGATAATGTTGCTGTTAGACTAAACACGAGAGTGTGTCTGTCTATGTTAAGTAATATAGGCAAGTTCACAGACCAAATATCTAAATAGATCTGCAGTCAAAACCGTTTTATTATTAGATAAATTTAAAATATCGTATAAAATTACTGGTTATGATTGCTTTTCTAATAGGTTAGGTATAGGGTAGTTTAGTGAACTGAATAGAGATAAAAATACAAAGATAAAAGGCAAATGAATAAAAAAACCAAAGTTTACAACAAGAAATAATTGTCAATATTTTTTTAAAGAAGTGTAACAATAGGTTCACAGTTTCAACATTAGGTTTTTCGAGTTACTGTTTTTCTAGTACATACTTGTTGCGGAGCCAAGGTTATAATATTATTATATTATTTCCATAATTATGTTTTACAAATTGCCTAGTTACGTCACGATTTCATTAACAATATCACTGTGACCCGTACATAATGTGTGTGCGCCAACAATCTTTTACATCGATAAATCATTCGACGTTTCTGTTATATTGCGATGTCAGTGTAGGATCAAGCGTGTGACCCCTCCACTGGTTCAGCTACTATCATCAAGTCACGACAAAGGAATCCCGAGCGTGTTTTACGAGCTCCAAAAAAACGACTACTCATTCCCGTACAATGTTGCCCGAACCTTTATAACATACAATTTATTATATAACAAGTTTTGCCGTCTAAAGATACTACTGTACTCATTTATTGTCTAGTGTTGTCTGAGTTTTCAACGCTGACTTGAAGGATTTCTGCGACTGCGCGGACAGAGTTAGGCGAAAGCTGGGAACTGAGGACGAACCAGTCGGCTGCAAGCTGCCGTTCGGTACGTCGCTCGGTGGTACTACAGTAACTCGATCCGACCGCGTCTCGCGTAATGAGTGCTCGCGCGTGATTCCATGCTTAACACTACTTAACAGTGACTGTACAAGTGATTAATATTACAGTTAAAACAGGTGAAGTTTACTTTAGTTACGGCTCAATGTTTTTTCCACTGCGGCTGCACTTTTATTTAGATATCTCGCATTGTTAGCCCTAGGGAGCTTAAACTTTCAGTCAACCATTGGCCGTTGTTTGACAACTTTTTTTTACACAATGCGAAGGATTCTTTTTCTTTTAACTAATCGCTGCTTTTAGTCTGTTGTTTTAGTAGTCTAGTAATGTGTCTAATGCTTACGTGAAAATGTTATTAGTGCTCTTTTTGTAAGCTGCATTCTGTATTCTTTCGTAGTACTTATTCATAGTATTACATGTAACTTTTCTGCCTAGAGAAACGGTACGGTACAATAATATGTTAGTATATCACAGTGAAGTGAAGTTAATTATCTCCGTTTGGTTTATTTATTATTTCATAAAGGAGCAATTATGTTTTAATTCAGCGCTGTTTGAGCTGTGTGTTATTGCTCGTTGGATCGCGACGTAAGAACAATACCGTCTCGCACAGTATATACCTACATTAAAGTTATCAGCCAATTCCAATTAACTCTTGGATGGTGAAATAGCTTCTGTCTGAAATTATCTTCGCGGTTTTGCAATATCATTTTGTAATCCGTTTTTCGATCTACCTAGATATTTGGGGTTATATTAAACATGCTTTGTTAATGCAATTTAAGTTAAATTCTATTATTAACGTCACTTATATCATAAAGGGGTAAAGTTTATTTGTTTCTATTTGTCTAAAGGGTAATCTCAGTAACTACATAACCGATTCAAAAAGTTATTTCACTAATATAAAGCGACGTTTTTAGCGCGATTAGCGCCAGATTAGCTAGTAGCCAATGGAAGATGTTTTTAAATCCTTTAGTTCTGAGGATACCTGAACCTAGATAATCTAAACTTTGGTTGATTATTAATAAAAAAAATGTGTGTTAAAAAATGTAAGTATTTTAAAAACCGGTCAATACTCAATAGCTATCAACTATCTTAGCCTTATTCGGAGACTATAATGCAATCATGTTATTCAACGGATAAGACTTTAGTCGTCAAATGTGGGACCGGGCTGCCATTGCTGCATTAGGATTTCATAAAATCTGAACAGAATCTGAATAGATGCATTTGGTGAGAGTTGGAGAGAGAGAGAGAGAGAAAATTTGTAGAGTCGTTCCTCTGTAAGACCATTCATTCGGCTTTGGAATTCTTTGCCGGCGCATGTGTTTCCCAGCTCCTACTGGAGTCCCGGGTCTTTTAAGCGGGGCGTCATGAATGGGTGCGCTTGTTAACGTGCGTGTTCCACGGTGAGGAGCGCTCTCATTATTTTGGACTGCATCGGCTGCTTACCATCAGGCAGGATGTGGTCACTATGACGTGTCAATTTATATAAATAAAAAAAAAAGAGATGGCTGAGAGGCAAAGAACCCGGCCCGATGCCCGAAGATCCCGGGTTCAATTCCTTTAGGAGGAACTTAAAAACAGTCGTCTTTTAATAATAAAAGGGTTCCAATTAAGATGCAAAATTTGGAAGACTACTTCACCTAGACCACCCTGAACCCAGAATCCTCAGATATATGAAACCTTTTTACATGAACGCCTCGGTGGCCGAGTGGCAGAGCGCTTGGCCCGATACTCAACATTCAATTCCCAAAATGGTCGCGCATTTCGAATTTTTCGATGCATCCGAGTTTGTGATCACCTGACACCCGCATTTGGCAAGCGCGGTGATTAAGCCAATTAATCCATCAATCGAGTGATGACTTGATTTCAATGATGGAGACCTTTGACTCGCAGTGAGACATTGCTTGCGTTATCGCGACATTTTATTTATTTATTTATTTTAAAAAGGCTGATGTTAGGAGAGTCTTGAATATTAGGCAGCAGCGCGTTCCACAACCTGACAGCATTTATTGAATGAACTGTTGAATTCGTTGAATGAATACCACGTAACTACTAGACCAGCGATGTCATACAAAAGTTGTGCGCCACGTTGATAGATCACGCGGCTGACAACCATTTTTCTAACAGTTATCTTTCACGTCTGAACAGTTTAGGGTCTCGACTCTGCTATTTTAAAGAATCGACAATCGTGCCTCTGTGGATTTTGATTCTGTAATGTTTCACATAGTGTCAGTGGCCTGATTCTGTAATGTTGCTCATAGTGTTGGTGGTCTGATTCTCTAATCTTTCCCATACTGTTAGAGGTTTGATTTTGTAATGTTTCCCATAGTCTCAGTGGCCTGATTCTGTAATGTTTCCTATAGACTCAATGTCAAAATCAGGCTATGAAATAATTATTCTGGACGTCTTAAAATAGTTAACTCAAGACCCAGATCTTCTATTTTTTAGCTTTTGAACTGCTCTAAATGTAAAATGATTATTATTATTATTATTTTTATCAGCCATTACTTTCCCACTGTAGGCCAAAGGCCTCCCCTCCCTCTACGTAAAATAAAACAAATATAATAAAAATATATGGTTTTATTTTATAAATATCATAAATATTAAATACACTCGTATTATAATCATTCTTTGAATTTTACGATAGTTCACGATACAATTTTAAATTATGTTTTCTAAACCGGTGTTTGTTAATAAATCAAACTAGAGTAAAATAGTTATATGCATTGCACTATGTAATTAACTATTTGTTGCTAAAATAATAAATAAATAAAAATAAAAATAAAAATAAAAAATAAATTATTTAATTAAATACAGTATACGCGTGATAAAAACCACTATTCATATTAACTCGTACTCGTACTAGAAAATGTCAACGAACGTGCGTTGAAAAAATGGCAGCGGAAGCTTCGTGCTCGCTGCACAATTAACACGCTTACAATGTTGTTTCTTTTTTATGTTACTGTGTCGGCAAACGAGCATAGACCATCCCCATCAGATGCGACTACCACAGCCCATTGACGTTTGGTACCAAAGGGTATCACGCGCGCGTTGCTGTGATACTTCAGTTCATATGCTTATTCCCTGTAATTTCAATGGATATTACTAGACCCATCATTTCCCTCTCTCCAAACCATCATTTCAAACCAGTTCTCTCATTTTGCCATATGCTACTCGAGCCTAGTGACTATACAGGGCTTTTCGATCGATTAGCAACTTTCGCAAAGGCCGGTCATCGGATGGGTGACCAAAAATGTATCATCTCGAGCTCCTCCGTGCTTCGGAAGGCACGTAAAGCCGTTGGTCCCGGCTGCATTAGCAGTCGTTAACAACCACCAATCCGCATTGGGCCCACGTGGTGGTTCATGGCCCGTTCTCCCTATCCAACCATAGGGAAGGCTCGTGCCCCAGCATTGGGGACATAAATGAGCTGATGATGATGATGATGATGCTTCAAGATACAATTGTAATTTAATGCCAAAAATATATATATGTATACAGTCGTAAAGAAGCAATTACATAAACTTTATACAATAATAATCTAGTGGAAACCGAACTGTCTGCTGCGAGCACGTGTGAAATTTCTCACAGTTACATTTATGGCAGTTACAAACAAACGATCAGTCGTAACTCTGGGCGTTATCACCGAACTGTATGTATAGCATAGTTTTAAATGGGCATGAGATCAATAGATCATTCTCGAGTGACCGACCCGCACATCCGACGACAGAGGAAGGCTTTTCAAATCTCATTACCAACCTTCCCGCATATAAACTCTATTGGCTGAGGTGTTTGGAATTCAGTGCGGACATAAAAATTGGCACCTTATTCGAGGTGAAAATATTCGGTAGATTATCCCGCTGCCATAAAGAAGGCTTACTTTATTTAGCTAAGATAGCTTTATTAAAGATTATATTTCTTGTTGTTGATTTTTATCTTTTATTGGGTCAGCGGAATATGGTATCAACCCCGTGTGAACGCTAAGGGTCTATTTTGGCCATGTCCCAAATTTGTGTTCGTGAAACATACATTTGTATTGGATTTAGATGTTATTATGTATATGATATTATGTGATAAAGGGTATGTGCCGATATACACTGCGAGCACTATAAGGTGTGAAGTCAATTTAGTTTACTGCGAAGCCGTTCCTTTATAGTTAGCTATACTGGTTACTGTTTAAAACGGAACGCAGTCCAGTATACTGTCGTCCATGCTGTCATCCATGTCATTTCTAGACGCTGTTGATCACGTGATCAAAGCACCTTAACTCGAAAATGCCAGTGCTTACAGTACAAAAATGGCGATTTATGACGTCATATATTTCCATAGGATACAACGGAACAAATTTCTCACCAGTAAGAGCACTGGACAGTGCTCGCAGTGTATATCGGAACATACCCCAAGTGTTTATGCTACTTATTCTGACATAGATACAAAATCAATTTTCAATCTTCTACTATTTTTTTTCTTTTATGTTCAGAATCTACCACAGATTATGTAATAGTAACTACGCTCTACCATGGACTGATTATAGTATTATTAGTCTATGAGTTGACCAATTACCAAATGATTACTAATAGGGAAACCAATCAACCGTAAAAAACGTTTCAAAGTGATTGTATAATAAGTTTTCTGTGTTTCAACAGATTACAAATAAATAATTCGAAAGTCGATTAAGGGTCGATTAAGATCAACTTTTTAAAACGCATAATTGTTACTATGTTAAGTGTAGGTACAGATATTAAGTTAAAATTAAAGTTTGATTATTATCATAAAAACACAGGCCTGTTTAATTTTCTATTTAATTATTCAGTATTTTTTTCTTATGATTTCAATCTATAACTGCGCCATGGTAAAAAAAAAAACTAATCTATTACAATAATTATCCACAATGACATGTAGGTATGTGGTTTGATTTGATCGCATAAAGACTTTTTAATGACTCCCAACTTCAACATCAACATCGTTCTGCGAACATTCTGTATAAATAAGTCTTTATTACACGTTATCTTCTATCTTGTTTTATTTTAAAAGGTCAAGTGTGGTGATTAAGGAAATAACCATAAACTATAGCGATGACTTGATTTTAAAGAAAGAGACCATTCCATAGTAGTTCCTAGTACCTAGGTGGTAAAGTAACTAAATAGGCCACTTACTTTATATCACTTTAAAGTTGAATTATGACTATTTCAGTGTTAATTTCAAGAGTCAGAAAGTGGAGACGGATTATTACTACTACCGTTATTATTACATTTAGTTGTTATACAATATTATTACGATTAGCGTTGATTTCAAATATTATTGAGTATTTGCGTTTGGTGTTAATTTTATTGTAAAGTGTTCTCGAAAACTTTAAATAATCACTACATAGACAAACTCCGATCTTTGTGAAACAATACAAATAATAACACTTCATTAAAGTTCCTACACAGTAAAGAATAAAAAAAGGTTGTATTTAATCGATCACCAAACTAACCTAACCTAACCCACAAAAATACTAAGTTAGCACCTAAAAATACAAAGTTATCACCTAAACTATTATATAGATACTAACTTAGCATTTTAGGTGCTAGCCTACTATTTTTTTGTGGATCAATTTATTATTTCTCAATAAAAAAAAACACCAGCAACCATTGTTGTTTCCATGTATTTTGTTAGAGAATATCTAAGTGAGCACAGGAATATCAGAAATCGGGACCTATGTTATTCGATATTGCGAAAGTATCCAATCCAATTTCCATTCAATCTTTGGTTGAGTGACTCCGCTCAACGCCTGCCGTATCCGTCTATATCTACAATAGAGACAGCGGCTCTAAAATTTAGCTGCATTGCTCTTTTAAAATGCCTTTTCCCGTTATTGATTTTTCACATAAGTTTTTCATAAAAAAAACTAACTAAGGTAGCTCAGCGACCCAAAGTGGGTCTTGGCCTCCGGTAACAAGAGCCTCCATCTGGGTCTGTCTTGCGCCACCTCCTGCCACTCGTCCGCGTGGAGCCCGCGCAAGTCCTATTATATAGTTTTTCATATAACCATTTGAATTTGTTAGTTCAAATAACCATATAACCATATGGTTATACCTACATTCTTTATGGCATGCCCTGTCAGCAAACTTGCTTGCCACATTGCGCTGTGGTAAGATTGATATACGACAACGCAAACTTTACCACTTAAGAGTGCCGCGCGGAGTTTCGAAAATTTTCGTGTTTTTAAGTCACTGGTGCTAGGCGCTGAATAGGTCATATACATTAAAAGAACTAGTGTAGGTTAGCTTGATCCTTTCACAAGGCCATGGTTGTCTTGGAATTTGAAACAAATACCCAGAAACTGCATAAACAACACGTAAAGTAATGATATCTAAAAACTTATTTCTTCAGAAACTTTGTAAATATAGCACAAATGAAACAATGATCCGAAATCAAAATGTTTGTATTGATATTCCGCAGGCCACTGTTGTCTTATTTTTCAATTAAAAAATATGAATATGAAAATATTAAGACTTTCTTATTTTTTACCCAAACGCCTATGATTTTACGAAAGTAAACATTGCTCTAATTAAATCACCAGCCTACTCTGTACAGATATTAGTGTGCGTGCGTATTCGTAGTCGTGCGCCGTTGTCACACCACTGCCACGCGCCACTCGCTCGCTATCATAAAGAAACTTGAAACTCGCAGTTTTGCGTCCGCGCTGCACCCCCTTAACATTTTTGGATTATGTTTCTTTAAATTGGACGTTGTCAAGTGTGCTCTATCTTTTGTTTTTGCGTAACGTATTGTTGTAAAATTTTATGAAAAAGGTTCTATGTCTCTAATCCGAGATTTCGGCACAGTTGTATGCACCTTTATTATTATAGATAGACTAGCGGCCCGTCCCTGCTTTGCACGGGCGGATATTTTTTTAATATAGTATATGATACTCAGCGCTAATGTAGTATTCTAATGGTGAAAGAATTTTTTAAATCGGTCCAGTAGTTTTTGAGTTTATTCGTTGCAAACATACATACAAATACATACAAAAATACTGAACGGAAAGCAACGAAAGCTGACCCGGCGGACTTCGTACCACTTTGACAGTTTCTATGACAACAAAACAAATAAATCGTTAAATAGTTTACGCGTGAAAGGGTATCACACAAACAAACAAACTCATATTTTTATAATAAATCTTTAATTATACTCTTGGGAACATATGTACAAAATTTCATGATGATCGGTTGAATAGTATACGCGTGAAAGCAAACAAACAAATAACAAACAATCAAACAAACTCACTTTCGCATATTAAGTTAGGTTACTATTAGTTAGGATAGTTGGGTATAAATTCTGATTTAGACACACATCTGCTTATAACGTACACCACTATTGTAACCCTGTAAAGGCCATCTTATTCCTATCCAAACTACTTGGAGAATCTAGTAGAGTACGGGAGCACGCTTGCGTGATGCCATTCCCTCAAGAAACCTTCTGACGTTGTTTTGATCGTGATCAAGCAGTGTGGCTTGAGGAACCCTTTAAGTTTCTTGCCGCCCGCGCCCCCAAAAAAGTCCGGTGACGCTGTGAAGGCCGTTTACAGATAACAACAAACTCTCTCCTAAAAATTTTTGAGCTTATCAGCGAAATCAATCTTTTTTTTATATATTGATTCAACCTTTTTTGAATAAAATCGGATTGAGTTTTCAAACATGTGTCAAAATAAAAAGTAATTTAAATCAAAAGCACTAAGGAGTATTGATATCAACTTCGAAGCAAATCACCGACAAAATAACTTTGTACCCCTTTTTTAGGGGATGAATTTCAATAAAATACGAAACACGTCTTCCACCAATTTTGTTAAAAAAGGTTTATGCAAAATTTGAAGTAGATTGGACCAAGGAATCACATTGTCCCATACGAACTTTGCCCCCTTTTTCACCCCCTTAGAGGTAGAGTTTTGGAAAATCCTTTCTTATCGGATGCTTACGTCATACAAAGAACACACTCTCCAAGTTTCAGGTCTCTACGATCAGAGGTTAAGGCTGTGCGTTCATCCGTCTGTCAGTCATTCAGGACAAAGCTATTTATATGTATAGATGTAGGTACTGAAGTTACTGCGGGTAGATATTCATGAGCAGATAAAGATCTTTGTGTTGTTTTAACAATAGACAAAGTACTAAATGGTAATTGCAATAAGAATACTTCGTTAAAGTTTTAGACAAGTATCAGTCTCGCGTGGAAGTTGGTGGTTGCGTCGTCGGCTGAAATGTTTACTCAGAAATGAATGCGAGCCATTTGAAAGTTTTTATTGCGACGCGCAATCGTTGCTTTGTCGTGTTGACTTAAAATTGGCCGCTGAAAGCAGAAATGTTCAGAGTATTTTGTAAATAGAAACTTGTTGCCCACTTCACTGTGCTTATTCGCTTATAGTTTAGTTGGAATCATAATAGTTGGATTCAAATAAATCGTTTGATGTGTAATTAGCTGAGAAACCTCTAGCGATGTACCTAGATTATTTATTGTATCTTATATTCATAAGTACATAGTGGCACATACACAAAATAACAATGTATGTAGAATGTCCCATACAAACGGAGGCAAAGCAGCTGGTCAAAGAGTTAAGTGCTCGCCTTATTGAGGCCTCCGGTAACAGGAAGGCTGGCAGCTACCTTTGCCAGCGTATTAGTTTGGCAATCCAAAGGGCTTTAGTTTTTAATTTTCTAATTATTTTTCTCTGTTTTTTTTTTCAAGTTAAGTTCTGTATTTATGTTTGTTTTGAATTATATTTGAAATATAAAATATGTTTCTGAAAAATATGATGTGTGTGTGTGATGTATGTACAATGTTATGTAACACATATTATACATACATATTTTCTTTCTGTACAACTGGTCGACAACAGTTGATCAGTTTTTAATAAAAATATCTATAGATATGCAAATCTATTACTTATGTAGGTATACAAAGAGTTTGTTTTTCACATTCCTGTGTATTGATTGCGTAGTGCAATTTATTTTATATATGAACATCATAATTCCGCAATTAAATATGTAAGCTTTTATAAACATCAAAATTGAAACGTAGATAGCTGCTGTTAGAAAAAAGTCTAGGCATAAAGAAGATGATGTTGTGTACATTTTTGAAATAGCAAACTGCAAATTTTCTCCCAAAGTCAACAGGATAACGGGAACGAAGCGGCGCAACTACGCAGTAATGAACAGGTTAATTTATACTGCCGTAAACATTCCCCATGGAACTCGTTTTTTTTCAATGTTTTGGGCAATAAGAGAAAAGCTGGATAAGTTGAAGTTTAACTCGCAATGCGGGTTCCGCACAACAAACAGCTACACTATTGTTATGAAGAGGTATTTCTTAAAAAATATGTTCTGATTGAGTAAGTAGCTAAAGCACTCGTATTATGGATATCAGAATCAACGACGGTACCACAACCACCCAGACCCGACACAATAACGAAAAGTTCGTTTTGGACATTGACCCGACCGGGAATCGAACTCGGGACCGCAGAGTTAGCGCCGCCCAAATGCCGGCGTGCAGGCCACTCGTCTACGGAGGTCGTCAAATTTGTTAATTGTAGCTAGAAGCTCTGATATGCATTGTTTTGTTCTGATAGTAAGAGATAAGATAGTATCATCATCATCATCATCATCATCTCAGCCAAAATACGTCCACTGCTGGACAAAAGCCTCCCCCAAGGATCTCCACAACGACCGGTTTTGTGCTGCTGGCATCCAGCGGCTTCCCGCGACCTTCACCAGATTCGATAGTATATACTTTAGGTATTGACGAAAACAACAATATACTTTTCAAAAATTCAAAATTCAAAATCATTTATTCAGTTTAGGCTACAAATAGCTCTTATGAACGTCATTATACCATCGGTTCGTAAGTCTACTTTGGGCGAATAACTAACTCTAACGATAACGCATTCGAACGTGAGATATCACAAAAATCTTTATCGTGTGCCTAAGAAAACTTTGTATTTGGTCGGTACAAAAGCTATTGTAGGTAGGTATATTAAAGTGTAGTTTCTATTTGTAAAGTTACCTATAGTTTGTTATCTGCTGCAATTTGGATTATCAAAAATATGTTTGCATGAAAAAATTTCCACGAGGAGGATTTGAACCAGCACCCTTCTGAATTGAATTGAATGGGCGCCTTTGGCTTTCAAAGTAAAAAGTGTTGAATAATTTCGGCGGGCTGGTTAGAAGCACGATAGCTCAATTGGAAGAGCACCTGACCCGGTATGTCAGAAGGGTGCAGGTTCAAATCCTTCTAGTGGAAATTTTTTCAACATTTGTATTTTTGTAATTTGTTCGCAACAAAATTTGCGTTAAAAATTATTTGAACACTTTATATGTTTGCATATTGTCTTCCAGAGAATTCTCTTGAACTATTATTTTATTCAAAAGGTGAATATCTGTTAATAAGATTTGTTAGTTTACTGCAGAACCCTAAGATATCCACTGAGACTCGTCTTACAATTAAAACGGGCAAGGCAAGGCCATATTTTACTAGGTTATTTTGCTCTACTCTGACTACTTTCCTACGAGCATTTGAGCAGCCAGTACTTGCTCGGACTCACTTAAGATTTAGGTTAATGCTAATTACACGACCATGCGTAAGCGGTGCACATCTCTGGTGCGCAGGGTGCGCGCCAGCCCTAACAGGATCCTCAAAGTGTTTTCAAATCGATTTGACTGCCAGTACATGAACCATGCCGCTATGGTTCATGTAATGACATCATAACAATATGCCCAATTTTGATTTTAATTTAATTGTAATTTTATTTTATTTTAGTTGTGATTATTATTATTTTATTTAAATTTGATTTTTGATGTGATTTTAATTTTGTTTTTATATTTGATTCTAATTGTGATTTAAATTATTTTATTAAATTTGATTATGTAATATTATTAATAATGAATTCAATGAAATGCCTGTATGACCTAAAGTATTGTATTTATTTATTTATTAAATAATAAATAAATAAATGTATTTTATTTATTTATTAAATAATAAATAAATAAATGTATTTTATTTATTTATTATTTAATCCACGTTACGGCATGATCACTGGTTCGTAAACGAGTAGTCTTACCAATTTTTTAGTTCATCAATCACCAACTACACAACAATCGCCCGTTTTTAAACTAATACTAAAACTTAAAACCAATGTTTGAATTGGCATACGATAGTAAATTTTTTTAAATACATATTTTACGGGTAAGCACGGTGCCTTGATCTCACCTGATGAGGCCAATGATGGAAGCGCACTTCACCCGGGATCCTCAACTAGTGAGGCACTGGCTATCTTATCTCTAACTGCCTGAACACAACAATGCTGCAACCATTGATGTTATGGTGACATATTTAGATTAGATGGTGGTAGCTAGCCAGGTGGACAAATAAGCCCTACCACCAACCAAACCGAGTACACAAACATGTACCCTCCGCTGGGAATCGAATCCCGGACCTCAGGGTCTAAACCAGTGGTCTTAACCACTAGACCACAGGATGGAGTTATGTGATAACATAAAATATTATCGCACAACTCCATCACCAGCTCATTTTATGTCCTCACTGCTGGATCACGAGCTTTCCATTTAGATGGATAGGGAGAACGGGCCATGGACCAGTGCGGACTGCTGGTTGTTAACTACGGCTGACGCAGTGTATGTGTTTTTATTTGTGATGGAAAGTGTCCTTTTATGATAGGGCTTTTTCCAATATTTTTGACGCTGTAAGGGACAAAAAATCTGGACACTTGTTGAGTTTCTTGCCGGTTCTTCTCAGTACAAGATCTCCCGCCCAGAGTAGACTTACGAACCGATGGCATAATGACGTTCATAAGAGCTATTTGTAGGCTAAACTGAATAAATGATTTTGAATTTTGAATTTTGCAGCCGGGACCAACGGCTTTGCGTGCTTCCGAAGCATGGAAAAATAAACACATAAAATATAAAACAATCTAATCAATAGGCCATTTGACACATCATCATCATCCTATATTCGTCTACTGCTGGACATAGCCCTCTCCAAGTGCACGCCTCCGAGCACTATCCGCGGCCACTCTCATCTCGCTCTTGCTAGCCACCTTCTAACACATAGTAAGAAGTTATTACTACTTCCTGGTCCAATATCATAAACTTTTAACACCGGGCTCTTATTACTTTTGTTTGCAATTTAGTATAAAAAATAATTATTCTTGTAACTTAACTGATTTACTTGTTGTGTGCGCTAAATTAACTTGGAGTTATGTTACCACGCTTTTGTTTTGACTGGGATCTGTCAGTATACTTACTTTACACAAATAAATAAATAATTTCTGAAAATTCTAAAGTTACATTGTAAAATAAAGTTTTACAACTAATCATGAAGGTCGGTGTAAATCGATGTACAGCCAGCAGCGGAAGTCACCGACCACTTTAGTGCCATGCCATAACAGCGTCACTGGAAGTTGGCAAACGCCTGTTAGATTATTTAGTTGGTCTAAAATAGTGCTAAAATGTTCAGCGAACTTTCATCCTGAATCTCGCGGAGGAAATAAACGATTTTGTAAAAATGTTTGTTGCTCGCACACGGCACAACACCTGATAAATGGTGGCTGGCGGCGCTTTATGAAAATGTGCAGCGATAAAACTTTGCGTCACTGCTGCATTGTGGCCGGCGCGGCTTAACTGACATGTCGGTAATAGGCTACGGCTATTTGCTGAATAAAATTATTATGACATATTTGCCCGGTCGGTTGGATTCTGCCCAGGATCCGACAGGTTGCCAACCATCCTAATACCTATTTCTGTGAAAAACAGCATTGTTTTGCTTTGCTGTATTTCTGCCATAAGTTCTTATGCTTCTATGACATAATAATTGAAGCTTCGGGTTGTTGTAGCATCAGTTTTACTTTACAGGACTTGTTTTCATTTTTACACTTGCTGACCCGGCGGACTTCGTACCGACTGCGTACCGCTTTGACAGTTTCTATATATGACAACAAAACAAACAAATCATTAAATATTTACGCGTAAAAGCGTATCAAACAAACAAATAAACACAAAAAAAAACCTTTTTTTAATAAAAAGTATCCTAAATCCTTCCCAATACTTTTGAGAATATGTGTACAAAGTTTCATGATGAACGATTGAGTAGTTTCTGCGTGAAAGCGTAACAAACAAACTCACATTGACATTTATAATATTAGTAGGGATTACATGGTTTGAAACGTTAAGTTAGAATAATCCATAAGTGAAAAAATGCAGCGATAAAACACGCCTTAATAAAATGATTATGACATATTTGCCCGGTGGGCAGGATCCGACGACGGATGACGAATATCTTCTATTTATGCTGCCAACTTAGTTTTGTATTGCATTGCTGTGTTTCGATTAGGAGGGTTGCAGTGAGTCCAATGTATTTACACGCGGCTTCAGAATATTTCAGTTCTTATAACCTATGGCATAAGAACTTAAGCCTCAACTCCAGCTTAAATTTCATAGGCATTTTTTAGGTAAGCTAATAATTTTTTTTAACATGTTGGAGAGTCTAATCACTATGTAGTTTTCGCTTAAACTTGAAAACTAATTCCGCCGCCATTACACAAAGCTACAACATCCAAACTCCTCTTCACATATTAATCAAACTGTAAACTCCTATAATTGGCCATTGCAAATCTAAATTCTGCCAGCGATATGGATGCTTTATTGAAATGACAGTGCGACTGAAACCGTACACAATTGGAACGTACTGAATGGTTTGACTTTTATATGGCTTTAAAATAATTGACACGTCCGTCCGACGCCGGCTCGCACGTCCCCGCGAGCTATACGTTTCCGGGAAATTAGATTTGACTCTAAATAGCTCGTATTAGTGTTTGATGGCGCAGTGGTAAACGCGCTCGGTCTGCGATTGTTGAAGTTAAGCAATTGTCGCAAAGGCCGGTAATGGAATGGGTGACCAAGCATTTTTCATCTCGAGCTCCTACGTACTTTGGAACGCGCGTAAAGCCGTTTGATCCGGCTGCATAATTAATAATATACAACGTGTAACAGAAAGGTGTCAAAATGAAAAGATCCAAAGTGTATCCGATCTAGATCTTGTATGCAGAGTTACTGAGTCATGATTATTAACTTTAATGTGTTATTGCAATGTTTTATTTAATATTTCTATTGTGACGTCACATCAAAATAAACAAGGCTCAGCCCTATTGACTTAGTAACCTCTGTGTACTAACATTTATGATCACTGCTGCTAGCTTATGCGCATCACTTCAAAAATATAAATATTTCATTAACCACTGCATGACAAATTAAAGTTAATAATTATGTCTTAATAACAACACGTACAAGTTCTAGATCAGATACGTATACACTTTGGATCTTTTCATTTTGACTACACCTTTTTGTTACACGTTGTATATCATAATTATCATAATTTCACATTCCATATACAACTTGTGCCAAAAAAACCCGTTAAGCCTGAAATGTCAGTAGCTATACATAAAACTGAAGTGGTGGGTGCTGTTCTTTAAGTTGTTGTAGGCACAGTAGTTTCCGAAAAAAACAATATCGAAGTTCAGCAAAAACATCGCTAAGATTTTAAAAGATTCCCAACACTACTGATCAGCTGTAGAAGTCATTAGCTTCTAAATCAAAGATTATAATTTTTTCAGACTGGTCAACTAACTGTATTTGTGCATTGTGTGTGTAACAGTACAGGGACCTTTAATCTACTTAGTTAAAGTCCCTTTTAAAAGATTTTCCAAATTAAATACTTGATAGTTAAATTTATACTTATTCAGATTTGCTTTATAATTCACAATAACAGCTGTCTGTTACAAATTTTATAGATAACCTAACAAAATGTCGTTACGTTTGAATCAATTTATTGACTAATGACGATAAAGAATATTTTGGCTCTCGCCCTACATGGTTTAAAGAAAGGACATAGTACTTACTTTGAAGATAACGACGTCTACGACTTTGCCATATAAGATTCCGTTTGTCAAAAGCATCTGTGTATAATTTGCTGACAAAAATTGAGCATCGTCTGGAGTATGCAACAAATAGGTAGGTGAGTTGTATGCGCTCGTTGTATTTACAAGCTTGTATGAAGTAAAGAATTACGCTGTTCATGACTTCTTATTTTTATAATATTGTCTGTCAACAAACAATCAACACAACAGACAGAA
This sequence comes from Eudonia mercurella, assembly GCA_963082485.1. Classification (NCBI taxonomy): domain Eukaryota; kingdom Metazoa; phylum Arthropoda; class Insecta; order Lepidoptera; family Crambidae; genus Eudonia; species Eudonia mercurella. The sequence goes on from OY720027.1 coordinate 11,473,736, forward strand.
TATTTGATTGAAGTTATTCAAAACGTCAAGCAGACATATTACCCTGGTTAATTAAAAATACGCAGCGCCATTGCTCAGGCATGGTATAAATGTACTTTTATGCTTGGTGGTTTATTTAATATTTTCATTCGTTTCATTCGTTCATCGTCCGTCACAGCACAGAGTAACTAAGCGAGAGTAACTTATCTATAGATTAAATCGTAAGAGTAAAATTATACTGGGATAACTATTCTCGTATAAATTGGATGTCGGTAAAATCTACCCTAAATACGTTTAGCGCTAAACACGTTTAAAATATCATTCCATTTCTGACGTTTGTTGGAAGTTGAGAGAGACAGGATGATACTCTAAACATGTTTAGCGCTAAACGTATTTAGTGAGTCTTGGTGCAAGCCGACCTAAGAAGTAAAAGAGAGTTAATAGTTAGGTACGGGAACAAGAATCGTAGCTGTTAGCTAAGTAGGTACTTACATAACTTATGCGCAAAACCTTTCTGTAGTTTGATCTTTGAAATTGAATTTTCTCACCTCCTTTTTTTAGAAATCATGTTGACCTGGTACTTTTGGTAATATTTATTTAGTGGGTTCCGCATAATAATAATTGATATTAAATCATTTTACTCTAACGGGACAAAGGATGGATAGCTATTTATTATTACACAGTATTTTATAGCAACATATCGGTTGATAGATGGGATAGCTATGTGGGTGAGTCTTCACTTGCCATGCTAACAGTAGGATCATCCCAAGATGCAACAGAGAGGAGTTGCCTTTTCGCACTTGTTTGTTCCTTTCTTTTGATTACCTGACATTGTTTTCTGAAGTTTACGCAAACACTACACGTTGAAATGAAATAATTTTTGTAAACCAAGTAACAATAAACGCGAGTAGATCCATACAAAAGGTTTCATTTCAATAATCGGCTACCGATCACGTGTCGTATTGTGCCGCCTTCAACAGACGTCAGAACCCCTAATGTAAGTTTGTAAAAATGTGCAAACGTTACTATCGCGTTTAAGTTAAGTTTTAACAGATATATCGTAATGGTATGTAAATAAGATCGAGAATTCAATCTGTTAAAGCAAACGCGATAGTAACGTTTGCACTTTTACAAGCTCACACTAAGGTTTCAGATGTAAAACAAGTTATTACAACACATAAACAGTTAATTCTGGAAATGTAAATCGTATCCTAATTTTAATGCGGGGAGTGGTTTCCCAACAAACAGAAACTACACAGCAGTAGTACTAGGAAAGCAGTGACTGCGATTTTGGCTTTTCAATGTTTTTACGGAACTCCAAATACAGAAAACTTAGGTTTTTACCGGTTTCCGGTTCGTTAGAACCTAAACTCAAATAACCCTATTACACAATACAACCTAATGTCAAAAACACATATAGTCATATAATCATAAATTCAAAACAACCTGATGTCTAAATACCAGAGTCCCAAAATACCCTAAAACCAATACGATCTTATTTTGATCATGTACTACTCCTGTGATCACCTAATGTCATAAAGGTTGAAGCTCAAAACAAACTAATCCCATAATACACTAGTGCCAAAACACACTAATCTCTAAATAAATAGTCTCAAAACACGCTAGTCCCAAAACGCCCTATTTTTCTTTTCTCACTAGCATGTATGTAATATGCTGTTTTTAGGGTTCTGTACCCAAAAAGAAAAAAACGGAACCCCCTTACTTTGACAGACCTTTGACTTCACTGTCCTTCCGTCAGTCTGTCTGTCACGAGGCTGTATATCACATAAACCGTGAACGCTAGTATGTTAAAATATCTATTTTATTCTAGTTTTTAGTATGTTGTTATAGCGGCAATAAAAATACATTATCTGTCAAAATTTCAACTGTCTAACTGGTGACAGACAGACAGACGGACAGCGAAGTCTTAGTAATAGGGCCCCGTACCCTTACCCTTTGGGTGGCGGAACTTTAAAAGCAACAGTTATCAATACTCAAGCAGTAGCTACTTCCGTCCTCGCTATTACTGAACCAGTGAGCTACATCTTCGGCCTTGTCATCACTTTCCAGCAGGTGAGACTAAGGTCAATCGCTGGTCAGTCCGTTATAAAAAAAAAAAAAAAAAAAAGTAGCCGAGATGCAGTCAGATTCTACCGGTCATAAAGAGGTTCTAGTCTAGAGGATCACAAATTAAAAAATAAAACGTTGAATTTGTGAAAATATTTATTTAACTACTAAACTCACTCACTTATAACAAAAATAAACATGTCTTAGAGGTTCGTTAGTATAATACCTAACGTCTACCACACACTTCTTGTGAACACTTAACCAAAATGCCACCTTTTTAAAACTAAAAACTAAAAACATCTCCGCGATCAATATGACAGACAATTTTGTACTTTATCGTAATTGCGATTTTAAGAGAATGGCATTTTTTAGAAATGTGATTGCGTCTATATAACCTACATACAGCTCAACCAATAAATCACGATATTTATTATCGAAAATGATATCGCAACGACGTCTACTACCTCCGCCGAAAAGAACATTGTTCAGACGAGTGTCTTGGTATTTTGACTCTTTTTTTAATCCATAAAGAAAACGAATCAGAGTTGGCTTATGCGGCATACGGATATTTAATCTACGGTGCCAACCCTCTACAGGATTATTGCTTCTGTGTTTTTGGTCACTGCAACTGATTGCTTCAGGTCCTAATTTCAGCCAAAATGACTCCATATATACTTTAAACAGCAACAGTTCATTTGTGACGTGTGCTTCATTCAGAATGGACACCCAACAATTATTTATTTCATCTGCTGGTAAAAGAGGCAAATTGGCACTCATTCTTAGAATATTTCGACCGTTTTCGGTCGTATCAATTTTCAATTTACCGCCCTTCTTCCAGACTGCCCGATTATAGTGGTAGTAGCATCCGGTGAATACGCAATCTGGGAAAACAGAACGGCAGGCGTTTATCTGTGCTACTTCAAAATCAGATTTTAATTTGTGTATGATCACATGCATTTTCTCGCGTAGTAGTGTAAATAGTCTTCGATAAGTCCTCTCGGTTTTATCGGGCAGCAATGCGAATATGACGGGTACTACATTTGTTGATTTTCTGCTTATACTGACATCAGCATGAATCCCGTACACTTGAGAAAAAGGTTTCGGAACCCTTTTAAAGGTCCCGTCGGCAAAAAATTGTATATTCTCATTTGCAGTGTTTCGTAAGAACTGCTTACTTCTTTTGCTAGCAAATATTAAAATCTTGTCTTCACTACCATCTTCTACCGTCAGGAAGGAATCGGCAAGAATTTCAGGAATCTGGACATCTTCTAGTCGAGTGAATTCAGTATTTTTCTGGCCTAAAAATTTGTGTCTCGCCCTGTACAATGAATTTTTCTTCTGTTCGTATGAACACATGACAACTCTATCGTCCTCTATTTCTGTTAATTTCTCTTCGAATATCTTTTTCACCGGCGTCATTTTTTTGCACACTTCTGCTTTGCAATTATCTATAAAAATATCTCGAACGTTCTGATCAGGGTGGCGTTTGCAAACATGTGCACTTTCCTTCAAAACGCAGTCTCTCTTTTTGTTTAATGTAACGGATGCATAGCAGCTTTCACCCCGATTTATGCATTTCCAATTATTACTCTCGTTTTTATTAATATGGTTAAAATTATACTTATGTCCGTCGTACAGCAAACAGGAGTAACCTTTTTGATTTTTAATAAAAGTTAATTTAGTTTTACTAGCCATTGCGACGGATACGAAAATCGTACTGGATGACAGCATGACACTTCTACTTTTATCTCAAAAGTATCACTTCATATTTATAAGTGGCCTGATATTTGTATTAAATGGTGAAGGCTTTATTTTCAGGAGAACTACACACATTTAGGGTGTTTTGGGACTCGTGTGTTTCGAGACTATTGTATTAAGATAATGGTGTATTTCAAGACTAGTATAATATGGGAATAGTTCGTATTGATCTTTAGCTTTTATGACAGTAGGTTATTTAGGTAGTAGTACGAATCGAGACAAGTTGGTTTTGGTTTTAAGTTTTTAGGGTATTTTGGGACTCTGGTATTTAGACATCAGGTTGTTTTGAATTTATGATTATATGACTATATGTGTTTTTGACATTAGGTTGTATTGTGTAATAGGGTTATTTGAGTTTAGGTTCTAACGAACCGGAAAGTTTTACCGCATAGATTGACAACATTTTTTCTAACACGTGCTTTGAAAGCAGATTGCTTTTTATTTTGTACAACAAATTTGATCAAGCTGCTGAAGCTGAGCCGTGTAATAATTAATACAGGTTAAAAATATTACAAATAATACAAAACACCACACCGATTTATCTTTCGTTTGCTATTTTACTTATTTTAAGCCCAACTCAGAAATAAACATTATGTTTTATTTTTACACAAGTAGATTACCTACACTAAACAAACAACTAACAGTTAAACAATATCAAAATAGTAATCAGTCTGGATGCGAGCAGCACAAAACCGGTCGTTGTGGAGATCCTTGGGGGAGGCCTTTGTCCAGCAGTGGACGTCTTTTGGCTGAGATGATGATGATGATGATGATGATGATTATTATTTAATTGTAAGATTTTATTTTCATAAGAAAGTTTTCAACAAGCCTTCGTACCATGTACTTCCATTATGTTGGTTTAATGCTCTAAGATTATGGTACGCAAAAATAACGTAATTTTGACATCTAGCATTAAAACCTCAGAATAAAACTCTCATCTCAGACGAAATTATATCCGTGTAAAACAAAGCGTACCATGGTTTTTTCTAAAGTACCTGAATTTTGACAGGCCGGCCGGTGTCATAATTTTTGAGTTTCTTTTTATTTCATTTAGTCGTCCATATGTGTGTTTTTCGTGAGTTTCTTTAATTGCGAAAATGGTTATGTTCTTCAATTCCGATTACTACGAGATGATGTTGTGCGTGGGACGAGCTGATGGAAACTTAGCTCACGCTCGTGACTTGTACCATGAACGTTTCATTGAAGGCAGAGCACCTGCTGACCAGCGGCGGTTACCATCTTACCAATGTTTTCGTGAAATGAGAACACGTTTGCATTCCACGGGATCCTTTCATCGTTCACGTGGCAGTGGAATCCGAATACGTTAGATGCAAGGCGAGAAGAAGAGGTGTTGGAAATCTTCGAAGACGAACCAACCATCAGGACGAGGCGTGCCGCGGCGAGGTTTGGCATGAACCATGTCACAGTTTGGCGGATTCTACGAGCTGACGGTCAACACCCTTACCACTACCGGCGTACACAGGAGTTAACACCAGGTGATTTCGCTCCCCGAAGAAACTTCTGCGAGTGGTATCTGCGGCAGCTGGAAGCTGACCGTAGCTATGTGAACCGGGTCATTAGGACGGACGAGGCAACGTTCACCAAATCTGGGATATCTAATATCCAGTGTGTATGTACTAAGAGCACAGAATTATAGAGTCTGGAGATTAGGTATAGGCTACTCTGTGGTATAGGTACAGAGTAGACAGGAGTCGTTACTCCTGGAAGGTAGCATAACGTCATGAACCTGAAATAGTCATGTGCCTTAACATAGTCGATATTTTTATTAATTATTAAAATAACTCTTTTTACTGAAAACTAAATCTTAATGCAAAGGTTTTAAGAAATTTACAGAGGACTCTTGATAGGATGTACTTTAACAGCCTTTAGGTATAACGGGTAATTTTGCAACACCTTGTATACATATAATAATTTCATAAATAATATGGCCGAAAAACCAAGAGGATAAACGTCAAAAAAGTTATATGTATAGTTCATGGGCGTTAATAAACTTAGAATAAAGTACCATGTATGGCTATATATGGTACCTTATTTTAAGTACCTACTTTGAACATTTGGCTACACTAAAGAATAGCAAGTATAAAGAAAAAAGAGAGGTCGAGTTAAATTTCAACTCCAAGGACCGATCTGTCAGGTCAATTAAGAAGCTGATATTGAATGGCCGAGAATAGAGAGCGTACAGCATAAATGTCGGCATGCATAAAGGTCAAATACCACCTTCTGTCATGAGGTATCGAATAAAGCGAAATAGATACTGTTAAAAGAATATCATAATTAAGTTTGAAGCAACTTAATAATTTGATTAGTATGATGAGAATGTTTTGCTAACATAAAAGTGAGATAGGCAAGACCAATACTTAGTTAACAAATCTTACAATTGTATATGGTTGCAGTTATATGCATTTATTCAACTATTCTTCTTAATTAAATCATGGACTAATATGGTAACACCTGAATGTCCTATGCGGAACAAAATATATCTTTACTGCCTGTTCGAATAAGATGTGCTTGCATGAAACTTTCTACTGAAACGTTAATATTCCGTCAGTGTTTTAACCACGTACGAGTAAGGTGCCTGACACACAAATCATACAAAACTTCTCGATACAGGTTGGGCGTTCCATCAATTTATGGGAGTTTAGCCCGAGTTATGCTGGTACTCGTAGAAGGTATTATAACGAACACTCGAATGCAAAGGAATGGTCCGGCTTAGATGAATATTAAGTAAGAAACAAAAGAGAAATATTGTAGGGAATGCAATGCTAACTGGTTACTCGGTTAACCGAAAAAACCGAGTATTTCGGGTAATTCGGTTTCTAGGTATAAACCAATTTTTTTGTGAATTAACATCATGTAAATGTATCGGCAAACGTAGTGTAGGACGCCCTCAGACTAGGTGGAACGATGATTTTCGCAAGGTGGCTGGCAAGAGCTGCATGAGAGTAGCCGCGGATCGTGCTCAGTGGCGTGCACTTGGAGAGGCCTATGTCCAGCAGTGGACGTGTGTAGGCTGATGATGATGATGAAATGTCATCATCAGCTCATTTTGTGTCCCCACTGCTGGAGCACGAGCCTTCCTTTTGGCTGGATAGGGAGAACCGGCCATAAACCACCACGCGGGCCCAGTGCGGATTGGTGGTTGCTAACGACTGCTAATGCAGCCGGGACCAACGGCTTAACTAAATGCCTTAAGCACGGAGAAGCTCGAGATTATAATCGACGAATCTATCGATCTAACGAATATACATCTTTTTTAATGCGTACAGCATTAAATATGAAATATTATATTTAAAAGCACTATTCCACAAATTAAGTCACTTCAAAGCGTGCGCTATTCAGTGTTTTGTCAGTTTTTCGTAAGAGAACGTCTATCGTCGTATGAGCATCGTCTTGTCAAATTAATTAATCTTTCTCTCGCTTTTCCTATCATTAGTCCTATTATGGTGGTGGGGTCGGATTTTTTTGTCATTCGCCACTCCACCTCGCTCTGTCCTCGACGTTGTCATCACAAACTTGGAACTCTCTGATTAAAAAAAATATTTTACGGGTAAGCACAGTGCCTTGGTCTCACCTGATGTTAAGCGATGATGGAAGCGCACTTCACCCGGTATCCTCAACTAGTGAGGCACTGGCTATCTTATCTCTAGCTGCCGGAACACTGCTACAAACATTGATGTTATGGCGACATATTTAGATAAGATGGTAACTAGCCAGGCGGACAAACAAGTCTTACCACCAACCAAACCGAGTACACAAACATATACCCCCCGCTGGGAATTGAACCCGGGACTTCTGGGTCTAAACCGGTGGTCTTAACCACTAGACCTAGAGGCGGTTAAAATCTCATGCCCTTTACACTAAATCTCTTCATGTAGTCTTACTAAGTTGTAGTACTTAATTTCCCCCGCCAATCAGGCTACCTCCTCTCCACGTGACCATACCGACTACCAAAAGCAATCGCCTGAGTTATACGTACGGTGGTCTTAAAAAAAAAAAAAGTTAAAAAAAAAAAAGTTAAAAAAAAAAAAAAAGTTACTTAGCTTCCTAAGGTCATAAAATACTACATCATAAGTCTGATTTTATAATGTTTTAAGAAATCTTTATACATAAAACGATTTGTCCTGACTGACTGATTCATCATCGACGAGCCGAAACCGCTGAAGCTAATTAGTTGAAATTAGGACAGTAGGTTAATTGAGTGACGTAACCAGCCACTAAGAAAGGATTTTACGGAAATCACAACCCAAAGTTTGTATGAAAGTCCGTCAGTTTTAAAGTAAAATACATGAGAATTGGTATTTGGCTTTTTGAAAAGAAATAAAAAATGACATGTCTCAGGAATTTTGTTTATTCTCCTTTAAAGGAGTAAAAAAGAGAAGGTTTTTTTGGGGAAGTCGTTATTTTCGAAGTAATAACTATAAAAATGAATAATTTTATCGATCTATAGTTCAATAAAAATAAAGAATGACGTGTTTTAGCATTTTCAGAAAAACCTTCCCCAGAGAGGTGAAATGAGGGTGGAAAGTTTGTATGGAAATGTCATTTTAAAAGTTAAATCAATTCAATTCAATTCAATTCAATTCAATCATTTATTGCTCTCCATAAGTATTTGGCCTGGTTAGAAATTATGAATTTACATTTAAAAAGTTTGGGTTTATTACAAACAATCACAAGTCGTAGCCCACGTGAGTAATGTCGCGAGCAAAAGCTATAATACCATATGCCAGTATACTCATAATTAAAAATTTACTAACATTGTTATCTTGATGATCAACAGCAGAGACAGTAATACGCAAATGGGTTATTACTCTAAGCCTTTTCATATTGTAATATTAACGCCTCGGAGCAATCGCATTTGAGGAACATTGATTGAATCTGATGTACCAGTGACGGGCGATATTGCATTATCACCTACACTCCATTAGGCATTAGTGTGTACTCGCTTGGTAAGTGTAATTAGTCATACGGCAATATAGATCGATCTCATACCATTGTCGTGTGTTATTGGCTGAAGACTCATCACCGGAGTATATTTAATTCACTAAGGGTGGTTATCCATCAAAGATGTGCTAGATATGTGGTGCGCGAGGTAAAATCTACCAATAAGATTGCTTTATACTTCTATGCTCGATCGGAATCCTGGGCGGTGTAAAATTAAGTAATTCTTATCACCATCACCACCCGCTCATTTTATGTCCCCACCGCTGAGGCACGAGCCTTTCCTATGGGTGGAATAACCATATAGGGAGAACAGGCCATAATCCACAACGCGGGCCCAGTGCGGATTTGTGGTTGTTAAGCTCCGCTCCGAAGCTCGAGATGAAACATTTTCGGTCATCCTTCTGATGACGGGCCAATTGCTTAACTTTAGCAAACGCACCGGGCGCGTTAACCCCTGCGCCATCGAGCTCCTTGTCCTAGCTCCTTTGGAGTAATCTTATTGGTTGTATATTCCTCTTGCGACAGTTCAAGCAAATTTCTAGTTCATTGCATCTTATAGTACGGGTGTCTTACACAACGGTGGTAGATAGAAAGTATTGAACAAAGAATTGCGCACCACGCCGCAATCCGCTAGTGGTCGTAGCTAAATATGTAGTAAGGGCAAGTATTTGCCTTTATGCACCTTTTTTTAATGACATAAGCCTTTATAGCGTAACCGGGTTTATGGGCGGCGAGAAATTTATGGTTTCCTAAAACTTACTGATCGAACAATACCCGTAGGTTTACTAAGGACTGCATCACGCTTTCTTTTACCTTACCAGATTCTCCGAGGCGTTCGAGTAGGGTGACACGTAACGAATCCCTGGCCGTCCGCTAGCCTCAAGACGCTTGGAGCATGCTCAAACATTCTTGGGCGTGCTCCCTCTAGCGGGCCGCCGCGGCGCCGTTAGGGTGGACACTGGTGACTGCCTAATCGGTTTTTTAGAAACACAACGCCGTTCATGTTTGCTCCGCTAACCACCTTACATTGAAGTGGAGCTGAGATGAGCCGTTAAAATAAAGAACTCTATTGGTTGATTTCCAAACAGCTCGGCTCAGCTCAGCTCAGCTTCAATGCAGTGTCACCCTTAGCCTTCCTGTTAACACGCTAAGTTAGCCAGCGAGATTCCCTGCCTTCACTGCCTTCCTTTCTTTCGTTATATTACCTTTCACTGCAAGAAAATAACAATAACATAAACATCCACATTGACAATCCAATAACATCCATAAAAAAACAGTTAATATTACAAACTCATATTTCAACGTTTCAGTCTGCGCTCATTTTTATTCGCTGCAGGGAAATAAAAGATTTGTTTATTTAAAACTTTTAGTGTGTTCTTCAAGTTATTCGAACTTTGACTATTCAAGTTTCGTAGTTTTGAGGTGAACGTGATTTCTACAGAGACTAGAATAGATAGGGGTCGAAAGATGTTCTTTTGAGGCACGTGAAAGTGAAATGTACTGAAATTGAACTAGGGCTTTAGAGTATTAAAAAAATACAATTAATTGTATGAATCATCTCGTTCTTTGTCAAAAAACCCATAAGTACAATAGCGGTTATAATCGCTTACAAAAGTTTCCTAACGAAGTATGTACATTATAAACTGTTTGCTGTTCTGTGTTCTGGCTAGCACCTTATGACACTTCTAGTATTTTCCTCTGTATGTCTTTTGTATGGTGTACAATAAATAATATTTTCATTTAATTTTAATTTTTATACGTATAACATAAATATGTGTAATACCACTGTAATACTATACATTACATTCGATTAATTATTGCAGAAATTCCTTATACCTAATTGTTGTATAACTTCTAGATTTAAAACGAAAGTTGCTTTATTAATTTTAAGAAAGAAAGGCTTCCTCTCTTAAATTTTTTTACCTTCCTTATTCTCTTTTGTTTGTTTTGTGTGAGAAAGGGAAACATGGTAGGGGAGTCCACTTTAGCAAATTCGCATTGTCGGGAAACACACTCAGTTTTTATTTACACACTCGTCTCTTTGACCCTAAAACTAATTTGGGACATAACTCAAGAGCGGGTGGCAGCAGCGAACAGACGGGGGTCACATAATATGCCACTGACATAATATATGACTGCGTTGTCTTTTTTATCTGACCTCTGCCAACTGATAAGATACTTATGGTTGGTCTAATTGCCTATATACTTAACCAATTCTAAGTCCCATGGGTCATTTATGTACATAAAAATGTTAAATGGTTTTTATACCTTGGATACATAATAACTTTGATCACTTAGGTATATATTCTCAAAGGAGACAATGGCAGTAATGGCGACTTCTTATAAGGTGGTACGCCTACTCGTTTTCCGCTTTTCTAACTTTAACTTTAACTAAATTTTTACATCCTCATGTCTTGAGTTTGATTATTTTTTTTATATTCAAGACATTACCAAATGTTTGTTTTAATGCAGGTATTATAATAAGTTACATTATATTATTATGTATTAAGCTAAAGAATCAGAATTATTAAAAGCAAAATATCAATTACGAATTCTGATTGATTAATCATAAAATCTCGGAAACTATACAGTCTTGTAATTTGGTAGGTGGTTTCCTGATAAGGGTGTAGAGATCTGACAAGGGATTTTTATCGATTCCCTCGGGCATAACGGGATACACAATCATACACAATTACTTATTAGCGGCTGATTTGCCAGAATTATTTTACATGAATATTGTAGTATATACCTGATTGTACCTAATTGAAAAAATGCTACCATATCTTATATTCAATACAATAGGATGTCCAAATTTTTAGGGAAAAAAATTTTGTAAGAGTCTTTTAACCAGGTTTAGATTTTATTATCCAGGTTGTATTTGTTATTGTAATATGGTTTCATTGTCGAAACAGATTATTGCATGAAAACTGAAGAATAATACTAGCATTATTTCTAAATAATTTCTATTAGTTTAGCCGTAGAATATTTTAGTTTAAACAACGACCTATTTCTGACTAGAAGCGTACGCCCAGTAAATTGGCTTACTTGGCGTATGCTTCTACCTATAATAACTCTAATTATTTCATAGTATTAAGAAGTAGGTCAACTTAAATTAAATTAAGTTCGCTCGGTTATTGGTATAGTAAGATGTTTTTTTTTGGGGTCAGGACCTGATATCTGGGATCTTTGTAATACCTACCGTATTTTTCACCATCATCGTCATCAGCTCATTTTTTTATGTCCCCACTGCTGGGGCACGAGCCTCCCCTATGGATGGATAGGGTGAATGGGCCATAAACCACCACGCAGGTTCAGTGCGGATTGACGGTTGTTAACGACTGCTAATGCAGCCGGGACCAAGGGCTTTACGTGCCTTCCTAAGCACGGAGGAGCTTGAGTTGAAATTTTTTTGGTCACCTATCCGATGACCGGCCTTTGCGAAAGTTGCTTAACCCCAGCAATCGCAGACAGAAATAAATAATATTCTATTCTATACTATTCAATTCTTAGGTCGGGCAAAGTGCGTTTAGTATTTTATGATGCAAAACCAGTACCTGTTAATTTAGCGATGACTTTATTTCAATGATGAGGCATTTGCCCAGCAGTGGGACAGTATAATTATAGGCTAATAAAATTAAAAGAATAATAGGAGAAAGAAAGACTATATATAGAGACGCTAGACGGCGACAAAAATATAAATTTAGATAACAATTTACAGAAAAATAAGTGGGCACAACTGCACGGGCGGGCGGCGCGAGGGCGGGCGGCGCATAAGTCACTGTCACAACCCGTGTCCACAGTCAGTTTTTTTGCTATTTTGCGGCGTTTGTGTTGCAATGATTAAAGATAAGCTGTATCAACACTTTGCCGCAAAAACTTATGTCACAACCCCAAGGGTGTTTGAAAGTTAAATGACATGCCCTAATTACTGTTGAACTTCTGTTTATTTGTAAAAATGTGACCGCTCTGAACGTAATCTTAAATATAAATCCATAGACACATCTTCTTCACCACGGCTATTGCAAATCCTGCAAAGCATTCGAAACTTCAGGATAAAAGAATATCTCAAATAAACGTTTGAGTGTACCAGTTCAAATAAATAAACGTAAGTAGATCCGTCAACTTTCGCAAAGGCCGGTCATCGGATGGGTGACCAAAAATTTATTATCTCGAGCTCCTCCGTGCTTCGGAAGGCACGTTAAGCCGTTGGTCCTGGCTGCATTAGCAATCGTTAACAACCACCAATCCGCACTAGGCCCGCGTGGTGGTTCATGGCCCGTTCTCCCTATCCATCCTTAGGGAAGGCTCGTGCCCCAGCAGTGGGGACATAAATGAGCTGATGATGATGATGATGAAGTAGATCCGTATCAAAGTTTTAGTTTTTTAGTTTTGTGTTCGTGTAAACTTTAGAAAAAAACATAGTTATATATTTTTATCATAGCCACTGAATCAGAGTGGTAAGCATCATACCTATATCGAGTGTAACCACTTATTCAATAAGCAGCACAGCATATTAACCTCACCCATACAAAGTGACTGCACGACTCCCGGTTTATTCATAGCTGCTACCAAATTGATGTAAACTTTGTACAAGAAGGCCTTAGAAAAACCACTTTAGAATCAGCCCTACTACCAATCAAACCGAGTTAAATAATATGTTCTTCCCGTTGGGCATCGAATCTGTGTCTGCCATAAATACTACGTGTACGAGTATTTGATAGGAGTGGTCATAATGGAAAGAACCATAATGTATCCGATCTAGATTTTGTATGCAGAGTTACTTAGACATAACTATTAACTATAATTTGCAATGCAATTTTTAATTAAATATTCCGATGTCACATCAAAATGAACAACTCACAGCACTAGTGGTTCAGTAACTTCTTTGTACTTGCATTCATGATCACTGCTGCTAGTTTCTGCCCACCTGACGGGCATGACGTCACTAATATAAATATTTAATTAACAATTGCAAGACAAACTTTTAAAAAAAATATATTTTTCATACTAACGTTTTTTTAATTTTCTTAAGATCTATTTATATGAACACTATAAAAATTTTAGGGTAATGTGTTTGTTTCACTAACTTAATATAGCAGACATTAAAAAGAAAAAAATCAAGTCCCTTCAAAGCTACAATGAAACAAAAAATCAATTCCGCAAAACAAGAAAAAATCAATTAAAAAAAAAATTGGGCCATAAAGATACAAAATGAATAATCATTGTTAGTACTGAAGCCTAAGTAACATAGTCCTTATTAAAGGTGTATAATAATATTAACGACCGGTATTGACTTTTAGAAGTAATACACTTATTAATAAATGAGAAAAAAACGTCAATTTCATAGGTAAGGACCCAATATAAACTATAAAGTTAATAATTATGGCAAAGTAATTCTACATACAAGATCTATCGGATACACTTTGGGCCTTTTAATTATGACCACACCTATCTGATAAATGTTGAACATCGAGTGTAAGCCACTTGTTCAATAAGCAGCACAGCATATTAACCTCACCCATTCAAAGTGACTGCACTACTTCCGGTTTATTCATAGCCGCTGCCAAGTTTATGTTACCTTAGCAAAATGCACTGGAATAGCTAACTACAGCGCTGCTGCGTTTCAGGTTTCAGGACATCGGCTGTATTTCCGTTAACAACTTGCCAAAAACATAACGTTCTATAGAAAGCACTCCGTCATGTCCTCTATAAGGGACACGTCCGAAATTCAACTTTGTTACCGCAAATTCAGGTAATAATCGGTAATAAATTTCTGGGTTATTGCTTTTTAACCAATGAATAGTAATTATCAGCAGGTGTGTTATGCTATGTATTCAATCCGCCTTGCTAGCTACCACTGTTTTACCTGAGTCTGTCACCATGTAACCAATGATAGTATTTATTTTTGTTCCGAGACAGGTTGAGAAAATATTTCTTCAGTAATCAAAGATTTTGGATGAAGTGCGCTTCTGTTTTGTTTTAAAAAACTGTTACGTGATTTCATTTCTATGTTTAATGTTCTTGAACTAGTTAGAATTCGGCCTTATCATCACCCACCATCAAGTGCGATGAAAGCCAAACAACTCCACGTACTGGAACAAACAAGTTATTTACAATAACCCCAATTACTTAAAAGCATTGCTTGCATAGATGCTATTGAATTAAAATATCGGAAAAACAGAGAAGCAGTTGTTAAAGGGGTAAACTTAATTAACCAAGCAGAAAGGAAACAGCAACTCAAAACAAGCAACGGACACTAATTCGAACATTCTGAAACAACATCACTGAAATAAAACAAAAGAAACCTTATGCTTTGGAAACGAAACACTTTGTAGCACAGTAAAAAAGCAAGAGTTGATACTAAAGTGTATCTTTTAAAGTAGGATAGGCTCACCAGTCTTCGACAGAAACCAGTAATCGTCTTTTTTCCTTTTATCATTAAAAATAGGGGTCAGTAACTGATTTTAGCTTTACAAAAATTTAAGTGAACCATTTTAATGAAATTCTATTTGATTTTTCGGCGAACACTGGTGCCATTACGATAATTACAACAACAACAACATCTAATGCAGGGATGCACAGACTACGGCCCGCGGGCCGCATGCGGCCCGCCGGTCGAATACTGGTGGCCCGCCGACAGCAAAAATAATACTCTCGTACATTCGAAAATATTTATATATACTTCTTCGAAAATATATATACTTCTGGTGGCCCACCATCAGTTCATAATTTGCCCGAGTGGCCCCTAGTCTTAATAAGTCTGTGCATCCATGATCTAATGTAACAACGGGTCTGACGCAGAATGTGCCCTTCGCAAAACGTACACTCGACAAAAAATGTGCATTTCGCATTTGGTGCACTTCTCATAATGAGCACTTCGCAGAATGAGCACTTCGCAGAATGAGCACTTTTTGTGAAAGTTGTTAACTGGGTATTTAAAATAAAATATTCCACAAACAAGAGTTACAGCACCTTTTTGATAAAAGTATAATTGAATATTTTCTTGACTCATTATTATATTTAAATCCACATTTAACACAAAGTACTTGGTTAAAATTGTTTGCAACTAGAACAGCAATTTAATACAAATCAATACATCTACGCCTCTATATTTTTTTAAACTACCGTCGCAGTAGTCTAATCTTGTGAGTTATTTTTTTACCTACCCTCATACTAGTACTTAGCACTTACATTAGTTTAGCATAATAATGTTGCCAGTTTAAAAAAATAAAATAATTGGTAGTAAAACATTATACATTTAATAAAACATGTCATATTAATTTCATTTTTTGTACAGGGAGATAATCCATTAAGTTTTACATATCTGTTATATTATACGTAGAAATATTTAATTGACAATCAAAACGTAGTAGACTTAATACTTTAGAAATAAATGATTACTTTGTAAAAGTGTTTATTTTATTTTAAATACCCAATACCATATAGATATACAGAACCATATCTTTTTATAAATTAACAACTTTCACAAAAAGTGCTCATTCTGCGAAGTGCTCATTCTGCGAAGTGCTTATTATGAGAAGTGCACTAAATGCGAAATGCAAATTTTATGTCGAGTATACGTTTTGCGAAGTGCACATTCTGCGTCAGACCCGTAACATATCTATTACCGATACATATCTATTTTACTTTGGGACTTGTATACACAATATCATCAGTAAAGCTAAGGATGATCTTAATTTCATATTTGATTGGTTTCAATTCAACCTGCTCACAATCAACATATCAAAGACTTGCTACTGCATTTTTAAATCTAAAAATAAGAAGATCTCGAATTTTGATTCGCTTGTCATTAATAACAAACCTTTGGTCGAAAAAAATGGAGAGAAATACCTTGGCCTCAGACTTGACAACCATTTAACATGGCAGATACAAATCAACCACATTAAATCCAAACTGTCCTCTTTTTTAGGAGCCATACGACATAGCGTGGGATGTTTTCCACGCGATGTTCGTTTCTTGATCTACAATTCATTTGTCAAATCGCACCTTACTTACCTAATTGAATTGTGGGGAAGTGCAACTAAAACTAGACTGAAAGAGCTTCAAATACTCCAAAACAAAATTGTAAAAGTTTTATTTAATTATGATTGCCTAACTAGTAGGTATTGATTAAATTTACATGGAAACTAAACTAATGAATATTAACCAACTATACACATATAATACGCTCATACTTATTTACAAAATACTGTCTAAGAAGATCCGCACTCAGATAAAATTTACAAGATCCCATGAATTACCTAGATACTCAATTAGACGATTCAATAAGTTGGTTATTCCGAAATCTAGAACAAACTTTGGTAAAAAAACTATAACATTTGAAGGAGCACAGCTATACAATAAATTACCAGATTATGTAAAGGGCGCAGAATCCATCAGTATCAGTATGTTAAAAAAGAGATTAAAACAATACATTTTACCAGATGTTTTAGACTAAAATATTAAATAAATACTGACTGCATCTGCTACCTACCATCGGGAAAACACATTTTTAAAAGACCTATATTATTTTTTGTTACTGTTTCTCATATAAGTGACGAATACTAAACATATAAAACGAAATACGAATACGCACGCACACTAATATCTATACAGAGTAGGCTAGTGATTTAATTAGAGCAATATTTACTTTCGTAAAATAATAGGCATTTGGGTAAAAAATAATAAAAGTCTTAATATTTTCATATTCATATTTTTTTATTGAAAAATAAGACAACAGTGGCCTGCGGAATATCAATACAAACATTTTGATGTCGGATCATTGTTTCATTTGTGCTATAGTTTCTGAAGAAATAAGTTTTTAGATATTCAAAATTCAAATTCAAATTCAAAAGATTTATTCGGCGTAGCAGGCTTAGGTTCTAACAATAAAACAAAAACATAAAGTTAAAATAAAAATGCTACGACGAACTGGACTCCTCTCAGCATAAGTTGCAGCTTCAAGAAACTGCAAAGCTGATTTTCAGAGGAACCCGTGATGTGTGTGTGTGTGTGTGTGTGTGTGTGTGTGTGTGTGTGTGTGTGTGTGTGTGTGTGTGTGTGTGTGTGTGTGTGTGTGGGGGTGTGTGTGTGTGTGTGAGGGTGTGAGGGTGTGTGAGGGTGTGTGTGCGTATGCGTAATGTTATAAAAAAATAATAAAGCTTTTGATTATTATTATACATACACAATAAATATTTAATTATACCTGTGTGTGATTACATAATAAAATACCTAACGATAAAAAAGTTTGTGGTTGTGCCATAAACTAAGATGAAGAATAAAATGTATAAAACAAAAACCATCTTTAAAAATACAAATAATAATAAAAAATAAAAAAAATAAAATAAAAGCCGCCTGTTTAAAGTTGTTGCCCTTTTTGTTGCTCAAGTAAGTATTTCATTATTTATTATTATCATTACTTTTACGTATTGTTTATGCAGTTTCTGGGTATTTGTTTCAAATTCCAAGACAACCATGGCCTTGTGAAAGGAACAAGCTAGCCTACACTAGTCCTTTTAATGTATATGACCTATTCAGCGCCTAGCACCAGTGACTTAAAAACACGTAAATTTTCTAAATTCCGCGCGGCACCCCCTTAATGAGAAATAAAATTTCATTAACCTTAACAACAACATGAAACTAAATAAATGCAAATCCGAGACCGAAAATAGTTTGCTAAGGATCTGATACTGAATCTGTTGCAGTGATTTTTAAACAGGTGTATGTAAATAAAAATTAAGTATACGTCTTTAAATTCCGTATACCGAGGAGCTCGATGGCGCAGTGGTTAACGCGCCTGGTTTGCGAGTGCTGAGGTTAAGCAACTTTCGCAAAGGCCGGTCATCGGATGGGTGACCAAAATTTATCATCTAGAGCTCCTCCGTGCTTCGGAAGGCACGTTAAGCCGTTGGTCCCGGCTGCATTAGCAGTCGTTAACAATCACCAATCCGCACTGGTCCCGCGTGGTGGTTTATGGCCCGTTCTCCCTATCCATCCATAGGGAAGGCTCATGCTCTTGCAGTGGGGACGTATATGAGCTGGCAATAATGATACGTCTTTAAATAACATTATTGCCTTTAATCTCGTTTTTTTGCAAATGTTCATTTAACTCTAACTGAGAGTGACTGCATTTTTGTTATAAAAATACCCAAGTTTCATTCGCCAATTCATAACAAATGACTTTTAGCGTATACGTTTATTAAGTTAAGTGTTGTTTAAAGCTTTCAATGTAATTAACTAAAACGTATAATTTGACTGAATTACAAAGCGAAATAGAGATGATATTTCAGTTAATGAGACTGATATCCACGAGCTTGTTCGGTACAGAACATGCGACTGCCAACGCCGGCGGCTATGAACAACACAATAGGTAGAGGCTTTGTACAGACGCCTATACATCCACCTATCCAACCATTTTCAACCATATTCCATATATGTACATAAAGTTCAAAGTCTATCGAGGAAATTTGACAGTTTGTGATAGTCTGGTGTACGTAGACTACTCTATCAAACGTTATGTGGTGAATTAGTCCTTTATATTTAACTAGCTGACCCGGCGGACTTCGTACCGCTTTGGCAGTTTCCATCATTGAGTTAAATATATATCAATGGTTTCCATGACAACAAAACAAACAAATCATTTTATATTGGAAAATTAAACTCTCGTTTTTAGTATTTTATTTAATATTTTTTTTTTAATATAGCCTATGTTACACAGCGCTAATGTAGCATTCTAATGGTAAAGGATTTTTAAAATCGGTCCAGTAGTTTTTGAGTTTATTCGTTGCAAACATACATACATACCTATGTATTTTTGTATGTATGTAAGGTTTCCTCTTTATAATATTAGTATAGATAACACTTGGATAGGTTCTTCATCTATAAAAGGTTGTTAAATCGCCAAAAAACAGCGATATTAAGTGTGTAGTTAGGTACTTGTGTTTTACAAAAACACAAATGTTGTTGTCAGAAGGGTGCAGGTTCAAATCCTGCTCGTGGAAATTTTTTCAACATTTGTGTTTTTGTAATTTGTTTCGCAACAAAATTTGCGTTAAAATTATTTAAACATTTTACTTGTGTTTTGTTTTCTTGTCGAATCTAGTTTTTATTGGCTTAAGATCACGTTAAACATTAAAACTTAACACCAAGAACCTATCTGTATTTTTCGCTTATATTCTATTAACGGTTCCTCCCTGTAACAAACGAGGAGAGTTAAAATTATGCCAATCAAAAATTATGCTATACAAAAATTATGCTATACAAAATTTCATTTTCGTTTATCATCATCACCATCATCACCAGCTCATTTTCATGTCCCCACTCTCGAGATGACAAATTTTGGTCACCCATCCGATGACCGGCCTTTGCGAAAGTGCTTAACCTTAGCAATCGCATATTGGGCGCGTTAACCACTGCGCCACTCAGCTCCTCGTTTTAGTTAACGTGATCAAATAGTGAATAAAAATCATACTCAGCATACATAAGGGTGGTTTCTAGCTAGCGAGAAAATGGAGTTACGGCATATAAATATTTTATTTTGATATTTCTGTAAATTACTTACAGAAATATCAATATAAAAATAACGAAACCTCTCACTTTTTGTCATCATTACAATATCCTACGCATGCGGCTGTTACCCGTGTATCGGGGTGTAATACCCTTTCCCTAACAACCTGTATAATCAACAACTTCCGTTGCTATTTGGCCTTTTCAAAGGCAAAGCGGAATACAGTCCATACAAAGTTCAATTAGTGAGTTCACGAGCTGTCTGTACCAGCGCCATTTTTGCAAAATGTTTTAATTAAAATATAACAGGAGGGTAATGTCGCCTAATAAGCCTGGGGTGACAACAGCGATGCTAAACGGCTTCTGGGAAGGGGATTGGCCAAAACGAATTTTATGAATATTATCCCATGTTACCATAACACCTCGGCTGTAGGCTCTTGTCATTTGCTTTGTATTTTCACGTTTTGCTTGACGAAAGTCGCAGCTAGGGACAAACTTAAGTTAAGTTGTTTTTCTTTTAGTTGATGGCTTTGTGAATTTAATTCACCTGTAAGTATTTAGTTCTAAATATGCAGAAATTGAATTTGTACAGCTTCTTATGAATATTGAGGTATCTAATAGAAAGAAAGAAAAGAATGAAAGAAAATAAATTTTTATTTGGTTCATAAAACTAAATAAAAAATATATCACTATATTACACAAATTAAGAGGTTCCAGAACCAAAAAGGCAATCGCTCAGCATGTGTCATGCATGACCTAAGGAGATCCCCAGGCCACAACGCTGGTATTCTGCGGAAGCCGTAACACTAAAATAAAATAAAATAAACTAAAACTAATATGAAAAGAGGTGGCACCAGAGACGCAAAAAAATTGTTGTCGAATACTTTTTCACTTAGATATTTTAAATATTTTATATAGTATTTACATAACACTGCTTATTTTCCTGTCTCTTAATTGTTTCCTTATTATAATATTACACAAAACAAAAAAATTAAATACTTAATCAATTTATATTTACATACTTACTTTCGATTTTTTTTGAGAGAGTTTGCAAATTGCCTTTGGGCATTTCGTCGTGTGAAACAAAGCACCGTCAGAGGTGTCCTAGAGGAAACGGCATCACGCACTAGTGCGTGTCCCCGTGCTCTACTAGATTGTTCGAGGGGTTCGGATCGGATCATCGAATATTAATATATTTGTCGGCGGCGAAGTTGGGTTTGTGGGTAGGACGGTCGAGCAAACTCTGATTCGTCGATAACACAGTTCATCTTGGATCTTCAAAATAAAGACGCAGTCGTATTCCTTACAGTCACTTTAATGTTATTTTAACATCAGAATTCAATTATTTAGAAACAGTCGCCCGATGCAAATGGATTTTAGAAAGGAAGTGAGTTCTGCGCGTGCGTACCTACTCTCCGACCGCTCCCGTTCAAATGTCCCAGTCCGTTGTCACGCCAACTGACGTTGACATTTCGCGTACCATAGATCATAGGCTGTGCAGACCACATTCAAGTATAGACTATACTTGTCGTTTCTAAGCGATGCTAGCGCCATGTCTCCGACATATTATTATGCATTACCATATAACAATATGCGATCTATGATTTCCAAGATTCTATTTCGCGAATGTGGTTTCTTCATTCATAAAAACCTTTTATAAAAGCTTTTGCGGAAATAGATTGTTTATGACTAAACACAGATATTGGACCACCTTCTGAAAATATTCGAGTTGATAGCAAATAATGATGTCAAAAAGAACTGGAGAAACATGGCGTATAAGGTATTGTGTTTTGTGTTTTCCCTAACACTGGGGCAACATTTTTTTCTATCATATTTTCCTTGAGTGCCAAATAACTGGTGTCTCGTATTATTCGACGCGTCCTCCTCTCCCTAAGATCATAAATCTGATTTTTCTCTAACTTTGTTCTAACATCTGATAAATTAGCCGTCGCTCGGAACGTTCTAACAATATGTAACACCAACAGAGTGCTAGTTGATATTTCGTTACGTATCTTTTGTTAGAAAATATTATGGCTTTGTGCTAATAATAATAATATGAAAATTGTAGAATATAAAAAACAAACACTCAGCACCCCTTTACTATTTATTGCTTGGGAGATTTGGTAACGGCGCATAGAGCGATTTTTATTCACAATTCGTTTAAATGACATTGCTAAGGTTTGGACAAAGCTTGCTGCCAAGGAATGTGAGTTGGTCCAGTGGTAGGTACTGTAGCATTCACATGAACTATAAAAAAATATTTAAAAAAAAATTGGCTCGAGGAAACATAAATAAATTCCAGTTTTTGTGATAAAAATAATCTTTCATTAAACGTTTTTGAGATTTTTTTTCTCAAAAATTTATTTCAGTTACTATAACATGATACCGTATTACGCCGAACGAAGACAAAAACCTGTTTTTTTGTATAACTGACTAATTAGTTGTATTTTAGTTATTGGCATTGCATCATTTATAATAATAACTGATTGATAAATACAATTAATACAGTTATAATTTAACGCACAACAACTGTTTAATAGTTGGTTTTGAACATTTGTTTTGTTGCTATTAAGTGAATTTTTTCCAATAGAAATATTTAAAACAGGATACTGTTTTTCTTTGGACGCCTGGGATAGATTTTTATGCGCTTTGAATTACAGATTAGTAATAGTCTGAGGAACAAAATGCACTATGTGAGCATTCTAGGCAGCACTTGGTCCAACTTCCATACAAAATTAGGCATTCTCCTTTATCAAGAAAACGAGAATTTTCAAGTCACTTAGTTTTTCACAATACAAAATGTTCTTTTCGTAATAAAACTCACACTAAGCACTCTGTACCGTTCGTATACTACCCAAGCTTTAGTGTTTTTATGATTACCTACGTCGTAAATATTGTTCAGTGTTCAACAAAAAATATTAATATTTTTATTATTACTCTAGCTTCGTGAGCTAATACGCGTGTTATTGGGCTTACAAAGTCCAGTAGAAGTTGCTATCATATTGACTGACCCACGATTTCACGCGTTCAACCTTTTTTTCGGCCAATCATTCAACATTCGTTCGGCTGTCGTACGTAGCGCACAGGCAGGTATAGGTACGTGAAATAAAAACTCGGATGACGTAAGTTCGGGAAGTCGGCCTTTCAGCGAGTGGACGTGCCAAGCTTTTATTTTGCGCTCGTCTATTGTTACTAGAATACAGAGCTTGGAGTCGCTCGCGACTCTGAATGTTAATCAAGCGATGGCGGGAGAGGCCGGCGTCCATCAGTTATTCATGCCATAACGACGTTTCTCTTGAAACTCTTTTAGTGGATCTCGCTCCGTCGCGCGTCGCTTTCGTTCGACACCCGAATGGGGCGTTAAGAAAGTTGTTCGTCTGAGTCTTGTCAATGTTAAATTAACCTTATTTTCCACTTGACTTAGGAAATCCTGTGAATCTGTTTAAGCAAATTTGATAATAAAAATTGAAAATAAAGTCCACGATAGTATCCGTACCCTCTGAAACACCGGGACAAGTGCTCTACCATTAAGGCTATCGTGGCAGGTTTTGTCAACACTTTTTTCAAATTGTAATTTCGAATAATTAATGGTTAGATAAAATAATTTCATCAGTCTCATCATTTTCAAAACATCTCACGCCCGTATGAACTATTGCACATGGGGAGACATAACGACTGATCCAATGTGTGTTGCTGTGTTTTACGATACGAGCGATTACGATTTGAGCTTACGATAACGACTGGGCCAATGGCTTAACGTGCTTTAGTACGGAAGAACTCGAGTTTTTTTATTTAGTCAGCCACCCGGTGAGCTGGCATTGAAAAAGTTTCTTTAAAATATCGCAACCCAACACGCTAGCCGCTGCACTAACGAGCTCCCCTCTCCCCTTTAATTATTTATTATTACATATGGGTAAAGGTATTTGTCTTGGACTATAAAGGTACTTACTTGTATAACGCACTAAATACAATACTGTTGTAACTCCAAATATACTGAAATTTGAGATTAGGGCGTATTGTCTCTACAATAAGGTAGAATCTCAAATATCCAGAGTTACAACAGTATCTAATTGGTAGTGCAATCGTAGCCTTAAATAAAGGAATATTGTTAGATAATATTATTTTTATTGACGTATTGACTCATCATCAGCTCATTTTATGTCCTCACTGCTGGGGCACGAGCCTTCCCTATGGATGGATAGGAACGGGCCATAAACCACCACGCGAGCTCAGTGCGGATTGGCGGTTGCTAACGACTGCTAATGCAGCCGGGACCAACGGCTTGACGTGCCTTCCGAAGCACGGAGGAGCTCGAGATGATAAATTTTTGGTCACTCATCTGATGACCGGCCTTTGCGAAAGTTGCTTAACCTCAACACTCGCAGACCGGGCGCGTTAACCACTGCGCCGTCGAGCTCCTCCTCGAGCTTATAACGACAAAGCGAAAATATAAGTCGTCACTGGTCACCTACTTGCAAAACTAGTGTCGGTGGCAGCGTTTGCCACTTCACTGCGCCGACAAAGTTAGTGCGACAAGGAATACATCTTTATACTTTGTTATTTAGTAGATAAGACGAGACGAGTGGAGTGTTTCCGATACTGCAGATAAAGTTTTGTAAGTCTGTGGATATAACCTCGATCTCGGACACAGAAGCCCTGAGTTTGATAAGGAGAACGGGGAAGAATTGGTTAGAGGATGCCCAAGACCGGACAAGATGGCGTCCATATGAGCAGGCCTACACTCAGCAGTGGGTGACTATAGGTTGAAGAAGAAGGAGAACTCGGTTTAGTGGGTAAAACCATACATTTTTAATTATTTATTCTAAGTCCACTTAAATACAATAAATACCACCAACTTATCTTATTCTGCTGCCCTAAAACAATAATCTTAGCATGGTTGTGTTCCAACAGATCTCTTGTTTTGAGTGTGGCCTACTAGGTTTTCTCTCTTGTAGTAGGACCATTTGTGCAAACTTACCCCCTTATTCATAAAAACTATTTAAGCGTTATTTAGTTAATCATTGTTTTGTCTCTTTTTCTCAAATTAAAAATGACGTTTGAGTGACGTTTCAAAACAATATTTAACTAAATAATGCTTAAATAGTTTTAATGAATAAGGGGGTTCATTTTTAAGCCATAGTTAGTCAGTGGTTTAGTATTTCCGGTGCAGTGCCCTTCCATATTCGGCCTTATTATCAGCGCCATCCCGTAAATAAACATCAACTTAGATTATTCCCTCTGATAAATTTAAAATGCCGAGCACGTAGTTATTTCTGCACCGCTTTTCAATCTTATTCTGGTTTCATAGGGTTCAATATTCGGTGGCCAAATAGCTGCCTTGCAAAGGTCTTACAGAAATAGTTGTACTTACCTGTTCAACTAAGCTAATGTGTTTGAGGTTCGACTGGGTTCACGTCGGCAGCGTAACGCGGCCATAGGGATTGAACCACGAAACCTCGTTCATCCCGTGTATCACGCCGCTTGGCTGTCGACGTGACGCCTTAAATCATTAATTTTAAGCGCGCTCAATGACGTACTCTGTTTCAAAAAAGTTGGCTGGAATGAATAGCAAATTTAGAAAAAAGAAAGAAATGTCACCAGTTATTTTTAATATTACTTGGCGTATATTGGCGGGAAACTGAAAAGTGTTTAAAACCTTTTTTGATTTTCTTTATTTTATGTTTTCTGCTATATTTATATAGCACTAGCAGACCCGGCGGACTTCGTACCGCTTTGACAGTTTCTATGACAACAAAATAAACAAAATTCAGAAAAATAACCGAAGTATTGGCTGTATAGATCCCTTAGCCGTCGCTAACTGTCACTAGAGATGTGACAAAATGTGACTCATTCTTAGGTGTGACGAAATTCTACAATGACGAATGTGGAACCACCCCTAAAAATAAATTATTGTGACTAACAATACATACGATATCCTCCGAATAAAAAAACGCTAATTAAATATTACATTTTTGTATGCCCCTGTGCCCTGTACGCTTAACTACTCTTATAATGCAATCCATCGTATCAGATTTGCTGCTACAGATTATATAGTTATGGCAACGTTGCTTAAGAGATAACGGTAAGCCCCCTTGTGAAGATAACACTAGGTTACTAGCTACTAAGCTTTAGTAATATGGCTCAAAGGAAGCCAACAATTTGTAGGAGCTTTAGATGATAAATTTTTTGGTCACCCATCCTGTGACCGGCAGGCTTATTACCGCTTATTATCTTTAAGTGACAGTCGCAATCGCGACAATTTACAATTTATCGCTATCAATGCACATATCTTGGGGCACGGCAGTGCCCCCGCCAAGTCAAACAAAAGAGCGGCACGGCCGTACCATCTTTCTCGCTATAACTTCGTTGTGGATAAAACTAGAAGCCTAAATTTTTTGTAACCAAGCAGGCATTGTATAAACACGGTGTATTTCAAATTTCATTAAATTTGAAACCGTAATTTAAGAATTATAACTAGCCAAAGTTTCTTAATTTTGTCACTCACTATGCACTGTGGGTAGTGTACGAAGGCCTGAGCCGAGCAGTGGGACGTGAGACGTTCATACTTTACGCACTTTACTCGGAATCCTCAACCACTGAGGGTCATACTTATAATAAAGAGAAGCAATTAGATAAGAGTGAAATAATGCAGTAGATACATATTTCAGTAAAGGATTTTAAACGGACTATCCGTTTAAAATCCTCTTAGGGTCACTACCCTAGTGTGTAGCAGTGGTGCCACTGCATCAGTATTCGATAGGAACCAATGATCAATATTGTTTCCTTTAATCATTAAAACCCATGTTTTACTCCACAAACTCCATAGTCAGCAACAGATTTTTTACTTTAGTAACAATTGATTGCATACAACCTACTTGGTGTCGAACACTGGGTTACTGTGTCGAGCACTGATGCCACTACCATAGTAATTGACTGTACTTCAGTTAATGACGTAGTTTGTTTAAAAAAAAACTAACAGGAATAACATTGGAAAAATAAATAAATGTCATGAATCAACCATACAATTATTATTGTGTGGGCTTCTAGGCGGGAGAGGGAAGAACGATGTTTGCAAACACAGCTCGGGTTCGCTTGAAAAGATCTTTAGATACGCCAAAAAAAAATGAGATAAGCTCACCTTTGTATATGTCTTGTGCAACGTGGTGAGGACGGCTAGTGAAATACCCTGCTTCACTAGTTGTCTTCGCATCTGGATTCTGCTTCTGCTTAACATTAGGTATAACGGAGACATTTGACAACACTACAATAAAAAAAAAGAAAAAACGTATGTTTTAAACTCATTTAAAACATACGTTTTTTAGAGAAAAATATAAAGATAGAGAGAGAGGGAAACAGTTATTGACATACAAAAAAAAAACATAACACAAGGCAATTATTATTATATTAATGTTATTTCTTTGCGCAATTAAGTATTAATAATTTTACCCGGAATCCTCAACCACTGAGAGGCACATACGACATAATAAAGAAATGCAAATATATATAACGTAACGTAGGTACTTCAGTATGACATTCATCATCATCATCATCTCAGCCAAAAGACGTCCACTGCTGGACAAAGGCCTCCCCCAAGGATCTCCACAACGACCGGTTTTGAGCTGCTCGCATCCAGCGGCTTCCCGCGACCTTCACCAGATCGTCGGTCCACCTTGTTGGAGGCCTGCCCACACTGCGCTTTCCGGTACGCGGTCGCCACTCGAGGACTGCTCCGCCCCAGCGGCCATCAGTCCTGCGAGCAATGTGCCCTGCCCACTGCCACTTGAGCTTAGCAATTCTTCGGGCTATGTCGGTTACCTTTGTTCTTCTGCGGATCTCCTCATTTCTGATTCGATCTCGCAGAGAAACCCCGAGCATAGCCCTCTCCATTGCTCTTTGAGTGACCTTGAGCCTTCTGATAAGGCCCATAGTGAGCGACCACGTCTCAGTCCCGTATGTCATCACTGGCAACACACACTGGTCAAAGACTTTCGTCTTGAGACACTGCGGTATATCGGACGAAAAGATATTTCGTAGCTTACCGAACGCTGCCCAGCCTAATTGGATTCGACGATTGACCTCTTTACTGAAGTTGGACCTACCTAGCTGGACCGTTTGTCCCAGGTAAACATAATCGTCTACAACTTCAAGGGCAGAGTCCCCAACCTTCAGAGGAGTGGGTACGACACGTGAGTTTGACATAACTTTCGTCTTCTCCATGTTCATTTTAAGACCCACTTGTTGAGAGACTCTGTTGAGGTCACCGAGCATTGTGCCGAGGTCTTCCAGGGTCTCAGCCATGACCACTATATCGTCAGCAAATCGAAGGTGAGTGATGTATACGCCGTTGACGTTGATGCCGAGTCCTTTCCAGTCCAGAAGCTTGAAAGCATCTTCCAGTGCAGCAGTGAACAGTTTCGGGGATATCACATCTCCCTGTCTCACTCCTCGCTGCAACTGAATAGGTTTCGAGCTCTGGTCCTGAAGACGGACTGACATTGTGGCGTTTTCATACAAACACTTCAACACTTCGATGTACCGGCAGTCAATTTGGCACCGCTGGAGAGACTGTAGCACGGCCCATGTTTCAATCGAATCGAAGGCTTTTTCATAGTCCACAAACGCTAAGCAAAGAGGCTGGTTATACTCTTCGGTCTTCTGTATAACCTGCCGCAGCGTATGTATGTGGTCTATGGTGCTGAAGCCTTTTCGGAAACCGGCTTGTTCGATAGGCTGGAAGTCATCAAACCTGCGTGCGAGACGATTCGTTATGACTCTCAAAAACAGCTTGTAGACGTGGCTTAGAAGTGAGATGGGCCTGTAGTTCTTCAGGAGGGTTTTGTCGCCCTTTTTGAAGAACAGTACCACCATACCTTCGTGCCACGTTTCTGGCGTTCTGCCTCCTAGTACGACGGAATTAAATAGCTTCTGAAGAGCTACGAGTACCGGTCTTCCGCCTGCTTTCAGAAGCTCGGCCGTAATTCCGTCAGCACCTGGTGCCCTGCCGTTCTTGAGCTGTTTGAGAGCCATACTAATCTCGTACAGGCTGATGTCCGGGATGTCTTCGGTATAGTGTCGGGTTAACTTAGCTCTAGGGTCTTTAGCTAAGCTTTGTACAGGTGGCCGTGTGGATGTGTAAAGCTGTCCATAGAACTTCTCGACCTCTCCCATAACATCGGACCTGGTCGTGACAGTTCTGCCGTCATCGGTTTTCAGCGTCGTCAGTTGGCACTGCCCAATACCCAGATCTCTTGCGAACACTTTTGAGCCTTTGTTCCGCTCAATGGCCTCTTTAATACGGTCAGTATTAAATCGGCGCGTGTCGCGAGTCATAGACTTCGAGATCTGCCTATTTAGCCGCCGAAACTGAGACGCATCACCTGAGGAAAGCAGAACCATTGCGCGCCGCTCTTCCATTAGTTTTTGGGTATGGTCTGAGAACTTTTTGGTTCCTTTTGCACGGTGGGTTTTAAAAAACTTGGACCCAACCGTTTGGACAGTTTCCACGAACCTGTTGCTGTATTCGTCCACATTTTCGCAATCATTTAGGCACTCGAAGCGATTCTGCAATTCGAGCTGAAAGCTTTCGGAGTTTTGGATTTGGATGGGTGCAGGACGGAGCGTAGACCTTATTAATCGACGTCTTTCCAGCTTAACGTTGATATTCAATGTGCCTCTTACCAACCGGTGATCGCTGCCAGTTTTAAACGCATTGATCACAGTGACATCATTGAATATTTGCTTCCTCGTCGACATAATAAAGTCAATCTCGTTTTTTGTTGCACCATCGGGACTCATCCAGGTCCACTTGCGGTGTTCAGCCTTCCTGAAAAAGGAATTCATCATAAAGAGTCCCTCCTTTTCCAGAAAGTCCGCCAGCAGTTGGCCCCTGGAGTTCCGATTACCAACACCAAATCGTCCCACTCTCATCTCATCACCGCTTCGTTTGCCCAGCTTTGCGTTAAAATCTCCCATGACAACGGTGTAATGAGTTTTGGAGGCTTGTATGGCTCTAGAGATGTCCTCATACGTAGCCTCCACCTCATCGTCAGGGTGTGTCGTAGTAGGAGCATAAACCTGTATGACCTTCAGCGAATACCGTTTGGTTATTCTGAGTATAAGGTACGCTACCCTAGGCGACACACTCCCGGTCTCGACAACGTTGTTCACGAGGGACTTGTGGACGATGAACCCGACACCACCTTGGGACAGTTGTTCGCCCTCCCGGAAATAGAGCAAGTTACCAGACTTGAGGATTATCGAGTCCTCCCCCTCTCTTCGGACTTCAGATAATCCAACTATGTCCCACCGTATCTTGCTCAATTCTTCCTCCAGTTCGTAAATCTTTTCGTCAGTCCGCAGTGTGCGCGTGTTAAATGTTGCCAGGGCCAAAGTTCGTTGTTGGCGGTAGCCAGGTCTCTGCCGGAGATTCTTAGCACCCCCTGCCCCGTCGCTGCCTTGGCCGCTACCGTAGCTAGGGCGAGCGGGGCCGCCGGGGACTAGGGGCCGGTTTTTGCTGGTGTGCATATTCATGGGGGGTATATTTGCCGTAATCGCCACGCTTGGCAGGCGGGTTGGCGATCGCAGTAGGTTGAGGGTAACCTCAGAGAGATGCTGCTGCCCATCCTCTGGAATGGTCCCTTAGTCGGCTTTTACGACACTGAGGAACAGGAACTTTAGGACACAGGAAAATTAAATTGTCATTTTTAGTATTTTCCGTTACTTATTATTTATATTTCTCACCATGTAAACCTTTCCTGAACTTCCACAAATATTTCAAAATCACAATTAGCCAAATCGGTCCTGCTATTCTCGAGTTTTAGCGAGACAAACGAACAGCAATTAGTTTTTATATATATAGACTAGCTGACCCGGCGGACTTCGTACCGCTTTAACAGTTTCTATGACAACAAAAAAATAAATCGTTAAATACACACACCGGCATATTTAGCGGAACACAAAAAAAAGGCCGAATTTCTTTTTTGTGCAACATTGCTGGCTGGTTTTTACTTTATTTAATTTTAGAACAAAATATTTTCAATTGAAAAAACAATTGAACGTATCCCTACATTCAATTGCTTTTGCTTTGTTAGAACTTACACCAATGTAAGCAAATTTTCTATGGTGGTTATTTTATGCTTCGGTTTGAAATTTCGTAAAATTTACATTCAGATACAATTTTATTTGTTGTTTTTTTTAAATTTAAATTCTCTTTGAACGTCGCGGACATCATTATGCCCGTTTTGACCCCAACTGAGATTGCCAGGGCACTTGAGATTAGAAGAAATGGTCACACCTATAGAGCGATCTCCAGAATGCTTGGTCGACCTGTTTCTACTATTCATCGCAGTATTAAACGATTCAGGGAGGCTAATGCTTATCTGAGAAGACCAGGTCAAGGCAGAAAAAGGGGAACTTCGAGCAGAGATGATCGTTTCATAAAACTTCGCGTACGTAGGAACCCCCGCCTGACCGCTGTCCAAGCCAGAAATGAGCTTGAAGAAGTTCGAGGTGTATCAGTAAGTGAGCGTACGGTACGAAGAAGACTCAAAGAAGCTGGTTTTGGTTCGTTCATGCCCGCCAAAGCTCCAAGACTTGAGGTACATCATCGTAGAAACAGACTCACTTTCGCCCGGGAACATCAACTATGGAATGCTGACCAATGGGGTAAGGTATTGTTTACTGATGAGTGCAGAATTCTTTTGAACCAAGTTAATGGAAGGCAAAGAATATACAGACGCAAAAGAGAACGATACAATCAAGCAAATTTTGAAACTACCGTGTCATATGGAGGAGGATCAATAATGGTTTGGGGAGGGATATGCTTGGGAGCTCGTACGGACTTAGTGGTGATCAATGGCGGGAATCTGAATGCAGATCGCTATATAAAAGACATTTTACAAGATAATGTTGTACCGTTTGCACCCTTTATCGGTAATGGCTTAACTTTGATGCAGGATAATGCTCGACCACATACTGCTCAAACAACTCTAGCATATCTGAATGATGTGAATATCACAGTAATGGAGTGGCCGGCGAGATCACCGGATATGAACCCGATAGAGCACATCTGGGACTTGCTGAAAAGAAGGGTTAAATCCAGATCGCCAGCTCCAGTCAACATCGGTGAACTGCGAACCGCCTTAGTTGAGGAATGGCAAAGACTGCCTCAGGAGACTCTTTATAACGTTATTCTCAGCATGCCTAGAAGAGTGGAAACTTTAATTAGGGAACGCGGAGGAAACACACGATATTAATTTGATTATTTTCCCTTAAAAACACGTTTATAAACACTTTTTCAATTTTCCTTAATGTCTTCAATAAACCCTGAATAGTACATTTTTTACAAAAGATAATTTTAGTTACAAAATATGTATCACATGTGAGCTCATTTTAATTTTAAAGGGTATAATATAAAACAAGTAAAGCAATATAAATATATGTTTTTCAAATAAAGTAATAATTAAAAATATTCAATCTTTTTTTTGTGTTCCGCTAAATATGCCGGTGTGTGTAGTTAACGCGTGAAAGGCTATCACACAAACAAACAAACAAACAAACTCACTTTTTAAATAATAAGTCTTTGATTATACTCTTGGGAATATTTGTACAAAATTTCATGATGATCGGTTGAATAGTATACCTACGCGTGAAAGCGTAACAAATAACAAACAAATAAACAAACAAACAAACTCACTTTCGCATATTAAGTTAGTTTACTATTAGTTAGGATAGTTAAGGTATGAACTCTGATTTAGATACACATCTGCTTATAACGTACACCACTATTGTAACCCTGTAAAGGCCATCCCAATCATATCCAAACTATCTCGGAGAATCTAGTAGAGTGCGGGAGCACGCTTGCTTGATGCCATTCCCTCTAGAAACCTTCTGACGTTGTTTTTATCGTGATCAAGCAGTGTGGCTTGAGGAACCCTTTGAGTTTCTCGCCGCCCCCAAAAAAGTCCAGTGACGCTGTGAAGGCCGTTTACAGATAACAACAAATTTTCTCTTAAAAATTTTTGAGCTTATCAGCGAAATCAATCTTTTTTTATATATTGATTCAACCTTTTTTTAAAAAAAATCAGATTGAGTCTTCAAACATGTGTCAAAATAAAATGTAATTTAAATGAAAAGCACTAAGGATTATTGATATCAACTTTATATCCCTTTTTAACCCCGTTAGGGGATGAATTTCAATAAAATACGAAACACGTCTTCCATCAATTCTGTTAAAAAATGTTTATGCAAAATTTGAAGCACCCCTTTTTCACCTTCTTAGAGGTAGAATTTCGGAAAATTCTTTCTTATCGGATGCCTATGTCATACAAAAACACACCTTCCAAGTTTCAGGTCTCTACGATCAGTGGTTTAGGCTATGCGTTGATCCGTCAGTCAGTCATTCAGGACAAAGCATTTTATATGTACTTACAGATTTTCTTTTTACGACAACCAACTGACACTTTTACACTTTTTTTATTTCTACAACAGAACTATTTTGTATTCCAACAAAACAGACCCAAGAGATCGGACCTCATACTACAGATATGAAACAGACAAATTTCTGAACGCACCTATAAATATTTGACAACCAAGTGACAAAAGACATCAATAATGTTTCACAGCTAGGAACATTTTGTTGACCCGGCGGACTACGTACCGCTTTGTCAGTTTCCATGACAACAAAACAAACAAATCCTTTTGTATTGGAAAATTAAATTGTCGTTTTTAGTATTTTCCGTTACTTATTATTTATGTTTCTCTCCGTGTAAACCTTTCCTTAACTTCCACTAATATTTTAAAATCAAAATTAGCCAAATCGATCCAGTCATTCTCGAGTTTTAGCGAGACAAACGAACAGCAATTGATTTTTATATTTAAAGATAGATAAAATGTTTGTGTTATCTGTATGATACCTACTTATAATAATGGGTAGCAAGTGTGGGTAGAAATGAGTAGGGGGGAAGATTTGTGTTGTATTTCCAACGACAATGACGTTCACAACGTACATAATACAGAATGGATGAAAAATATGACTCGCACTTGCTGGAGCAAGCGTAGTTCACATTTAACATTTTTTTTAAATTTTAAAAGTGGTTCCAACTTGTAAAAATAAAAATTAAGAAAACAAATTGCCTACCTAGTTTTATAAATTGAAATATTACCATTATTGTTTATCACAGGCAAAAATTTGAATTCAAGTCATTTCTCTTATAAAACACAGAATTTATTTAGATAAATTTCATATTTTTTAATGCAATTTTAATTTTAGATTCTCAAATGAGATAAAATATTTTTTTAACTAGGTTTATACAGTACATACCTAGCCGTTTGTATTCTGTAATTTATTGTATTTAAAATAGAAAACTAGTGTTAAAACTAAACGTTTCACAATCTTAGTTGTCGAAGGACCAAAAAGAATGTATGGTTACACTGTTGAGATGTAGTAGATAGTTATCTGGAGTGCAGGATGAAAAGATCACCATAGATGAGAGTAGAAATGTATTTACGTAAAGGTTACAAGTAAGTTAAAAATAGACGATTCTTTTCTCTAATGTTAAACCGAGTTGGCTGGCGTTGTAAATTGCACTGGTTTTAAAATAAGTAATTTATTCTAATAATTAATATGATACTCTATGTTGCCACGGGTCAATGACGCGTGCGCGTGACGTTTGTGCTGTAAGCAAAAGTATAATAAATATGTACAGTTAACCGTACATTACTTTTAAAAAGCGCATGCATTGTTGCTTATTTTTTTACTTAAAAAAGTTTTCTCATATTGAGTAAGCCATGTGGCATTCTTTATTCCCATCCTGTATATACGATTGCCTACTCCATATGTATACAAGTTTCATCCGACGCGATGTAGGAGTTAAGTAAAATACAGAAAGTGAGGCATGCGAAAAGTTTTGCTATGTTCCCGTGACAACTTTGGTATTATGTTTGAGTAAGGAGATGTTTAATGTTGCTGCGTGGTCGTATCCCATATCATCATCATGAATCATCATCATCATCATCCTATAAAGTCTCACAGACCCCCCCAACTATCACTGTATGAGAAATCACGTCGCTCCGTGGTGGCTCTGTTCTGACCAACAAACAAACACACCCTATTTATTACGAGATCGATAATTATACAAAGGTCAAAATATACCTATAAATATACAAACCTTTAATATACCTATTTTAAAAATTAATACTTACCTGTTATTAGTTTAAAGTTAATAAGCATTATAAGGATTAAATATGATTAGTCTAATACGATTAGTGAGTTTTGATACCAGGCATCTTTAGATGTAGAGAAATTAGCCTCAAGCGATAGACATTGGCATGGCACATTGCTTTTAATTAAGTGTAAGCTCTTATGCCGACACGGCTTAAATGATTAAAATATGGAGAGCAATAAAGATAATAACATTATATCAAAATAATACATACCGCTTTTAAAATAATTCACACGTTCCTGTGAAACGGATTGTGAAACGTATTATGAAACAAATAAATGAGAATATTAGTACAATAATTTATATATTTTACTTCTAAGAAGAATAACAAATCTAATGTGGAAAACAATACATTAGAAAAGCGGACTCGTGATACGTTTTGTGAGATCTAAATGAAAGAAAACGCCCGAGATTGCGCCGGAATGTTGACAGTTTCATTAAAGAAAACCAGTGCGGAATATCTCTAGCGAAATACTTATTGTAACAAAAGAAAACCGTTTTGAGGCATCATATTCAAAACAACGATACTAATACGGATTTAATAAAACATTTTTTTCTACCCACGCCCTGCGGGTTCAGCGCCCTTCTTCTGTTTTCGGAATTTATTATTAAAAGCGTATACTTTTTTCTCTGTTGCAAGGGAGACGCAGGAGGTATTAGTTGACACATGTAATCTTATACTCGTCCTTTGCAAGATTATACATGGCAGGTGTACCTTGCCGTTTATCTTGGGATAATGGTAAAAATCCAACATTTACAGGCGCCTAGTTTTATGTAAAAATGTTTACAAGATACCGCTATGTGAAGATAACTGGTGAATATAGAATTTACCTACCAATTATTCGTGCCTATAAGAAAAATATTTAATGAGTAGCTACATCCGTACACAAGCCTTTAAACATTTACCCGAATTCATTATAATTTCAAACAGATAAAACAGATCTTTCTCGTTACATATTTATTGGGGCGTAACAATTTATATCGTCACCAGGTCGCGAAATTATTCGAGGTTTTTATGTACGTACCTATGGGAACGTGAAATCGTTAACAGATGTCCCCCGTCCGGTTTGTAATCACGTGACGGTCGAATGAACATTTGTATTAGGCTGAATTTATGTGCGATTCGGCCCAATGTGTCATGTCCTATACCATGTTACCGTTCTGTGGGATACGGAGCGATCTTTATTGTCGTTTGTCTTAGATAGCCGGCTCGTTTTGTAGAACGTGGTAAAGGCAGCCCTTGCAGCGATGACACGGCCCGACACTGGTATGATTGATCGTGCGCTAGTTTCCAATTAAACTTGTCCACTACACTGGCGACGTAAAATGCAACAAGATAAATTGGACAACAAATATTTGGAATGCTACGTGACATTGCTGTGCGATTGATGTTAGATGTTGGGATTGTACCAGCGACATGGATTTGTTACCTCCTATTTGTAAAGGACTATTGCTGGCTCAATTCTGAGTTTGTTCACTGTGTTTGATCAATAAAGAAAAAGTTTCTGTTATTTAAGAGTAGACATTGTAGTGTAAGTTCTAATCATGACAAATTAATTTCATGACTTATGGTAACAAGATGACGCAAAATTTACAGTTCATAAATTAATAATAATATTGTGACTTCAAATAAGTATTTGATGAGTGCTGAAAAACGTTAAAAGAAGTTAAATGAAAAGTTTTTAAGTAAGTAAACCCCGTTTCTAAGTTTGTCATGTGAATCAGCCATCACTTGACTCAAACTTTATTTTAGAGAACGTTATGGCAACGCACACGCCACCACCGAACTTGAACCCATAAAAAGGATAAATAACCCCAGTCAGTAATAAGTGCAGATTTATTTGTTTGTATTACACCGGAACATTAATTACGACACGCGTTCATCGACAGCAGAATGCAAGATGGCAGTGTCAATTGTCACGTCACCATAGTAAGCTCGTGTTAAATAAAAAAAGCGTTTTAAAATCGGTATAGTTGGCTCTGGCCACAATCCAAATATCTACTTCTGGTCATATTAAGGCGAAGGGTAAGGCGCACTAGCGCCGCTAATGGATTTAATTTGATAACTGCTAAACTGGATTTTTTTTCAAACATTGCGGACCTTCCGACACTAGGCAAACATCTATTATTTAATAATTGTGCACTACTTTTAGGTTTGTTTTTGTATTCATTCGCTAACACCAACAGTGGCCATTGTTTGTGAATAAATGCGATAGCCCGTTTTGTGAATAAACCACGCAACTAAAAGTAGTGCACAATTATTAAATAAATACTATGGATGCTTTCCTGTTATCGGACGGTACGCAATGTTTAAAAAAAGATTCGGTAAGTTAGTAATTGTCAAATTATCAATTGGTGGCGCTAGTGTGCCTTACCCTTCGCCTTAACTTGCTCTATCGCAAATACTGACATTCGGCTAAAGCAAAAGAAAAGACGGAAAAAGTGTAACTTTACATGTTGCTGACTATGCATGCAACTCATAGGCTGTTTCAAATTTAGGACATTAATAGCTATAGTTTTGGTCGTAAGTTTTCAAAATATACCTATATTTTTTGGTGTAACTCTCCCATTTAGGGAAGGCATCTAGCTAATGCATATAAATATTCGGTAATTTTTCGTGATTTAATGGTGATAGATGATGACGAGTGGTGATTTGACGAATGATAAATGATGCATGATTAATGAAGCCATCTCCTTTCCAAATGGCTCGTTACTGAAACTTCTTTGAGTTTGTGAGATGTGTGAAATGAGACCCTACGCGGTATATCCGTATTTGAGAGTATTTGAGAAATGACGTTTCCGTTATTCATGTATTGAGGACATTTTGCTCTGAGTACTACCTTAAGATCAAACCGCCTCTGTGGTCTAGTGGATAAGGCCACCGGTTTAGACCCAGAGGTCCCGGATTCGATTCCCAGCGGGGAGTACATGTTTGTGTACTCGGTTTGGTTGGTGGCAGGACTTGTTTGTCCGCCTGGCTAGCTACCACCATCTTATTTAAATATGTCGCCATAATATCAATGTTTGTAGCATTGTTGTGTTCCGGCAGCTAGAGATAAGATAGCCAGTGCCTCTCTAGTGGAGAATCCCGGGTGAAGTGCGCTTCCTTTAATTGACCTTATCATCATTTAACATCAGGTGAGTTCAAGGCACACAGTGCTTCATCATCATCATCAGCTCATTTTATGTCCCCACTGCAGGGGCACGAGCCTTCCCTATGAATGGATAGGGAGAACGGGCCATAAACCACCACGCGGGCCCAGTGCGGATTGGTGGTTGTTAACGACTGCTAATGCAGCCGAGACCAACGGCTTAACGTGCCTTCCGAAGCACGGAGACGCTCGAGATGATAATTTTTTAGTCACCCATCCGATGAACCGCCTTTGCGAAAGTTGCTTAACCTCAGCACTCGCAGACCTGGCGCGCTAACCACTGCGCCATCGAGCTCCTCACACAGTGCTTACCCGTAAAATATTTAAAAAGAAAAGATCACCTAAAAGATTTGAACACTACTAACTCGTTACAATCTACCGTTACTACTTATAAATAACCTATCAAAACAAAAAAAAGACTATGTTTTTCTAGCATAACTATTTACTTTCCCTCCAAAAAGTCTACCATAATAAAAGTGTCAATGTCAAATTAAAATATAACGGACAGTGCTTGTAATGTAAGGGACAGTGTTATAAGTTTTCCTTTACGATAAATTTATCACTTACAGAAACCTTCATATAGTATTGATTTGGTTTTGATAAGTACGTTAGAATCCCTATTTTTCTCATAGATTATTTGCGGTGCGGCCCCAGAAAGTTTAGTTTCCCCACGGGATGGTCTGGGCTTCATCTTTCATATTGCATCAGGCATGGAACCTGCTGTACTGGCATGTAAAGAAAATATATTCCACACTCACTAGCAACTTTGACATAAACTATACATAATATATATTTCGAAAAAGTTTCGTTATCTTGTTGCTCTGTTACATGTCAAAAGTTAAATACTGTGAATCTACCACTAACTTAGATTATTAAACCAACAATGCTCTAAGACCACTAATGATGTGATCCGAAACACGTTTTGTTTTATTCAACTGTTCTTTATACAATATCAATATTTATTTACAACATAAATTAAAAAAAAAGGAAATAGAAATAAAAATATACACATAATTTTTACAAATAAAAAAGGGACTCCAAATCGCTGCCAAACGGGAGAGTGCCCAGGACGCTGGCGGCGTTGCCTCTTTGAATGACCAAACTGAAACGTTGGCCAAAATACGCGCCAGCTCGAGGGTCACCAGTGGTTTCTATAAGGCGAGCGGAAATTTCTTGAAAAATCTTTCGAGCTGACGGTCCCCATGGTCCCAAAGTTTCAACCCCAAACGGCGCAAATATGTGCCCAAGGCTTAGAGAACTATTACTATTACTATTACTGTTCTTTTGCGCGCGAAGTTTTATATAAATCTGTAATTGTACCACCTTGAATACTCTTTAGTAAATTATCCTTTTACAAACACGCATATTTCACTGTTCGTATTATCCAAAACAGCCATGCATATATATTGTGAATAAAGTATAACGGCGCAGCACGAGTTTGCGGGAAGAAAAAGGAGTGTATTCATAATACTTTGGCGCAATTTAAGCATGGCTCAGTTTAAAAGCGTGTGCGTCGCGGCAGCGTAATGGCCGGCTGGGGAGTCGTCATATAAACACACTCCTGCAATTTTAAGTCTTGGCATGTGGCGCGACTTTTGTATGAGACAGGCGCAAGTGTTTACGTAAATGCGTTACGTACGGATAAATTCGTACGCTCATCGGAAAAAGGAGGTTGTTGATAGAACTAGGAACGACACTTGTTGTAGCAGCTAGTAGTATAGCGATAGGTTGACTGGTTATCCGATAGATAAACTTTTTGTTAACTAACAAAATTATTTTCTATCTCAGACAATACAATATGAGAATAGCGAACTTTGACTATAATGTTACATTTATTGTTTATTAACAACTTTTTGTTCACGTCAAATCAAAAAACTGAATAATGTTCTGAAGAATTGTGAATAAGTGACATCATGTGTATGGTCATGAGCATAAATATGTTACAATATGGATATCGGCTTCAAAGTCACACCTTTTTGTGTAGTTCTTCATCTGTAGACGGAATATGATGAGTACTATTTTGGTGCAGTTATTGTTATGCATCTGTTCATAACAATAGTGTTGTTACTAATTATTTTTATTGTGTATTTGTCAACATTCTAACTGTAAACATCGTTGGTTTCCTGTTGTACTTCCAAACAAACTGACACGAATAGATTGCAAAAATAGAACGACACTAAAGTCGGCAATCGGTGTGTCAGTGACATACTACCGTAAGTCTTTTCCATTTACATTTGTTTGTCTAGACTTAAGCTCTAAAGATAGCTCGCTAGAGAGGTAGAAGTAGCTGGTAGAGAGCTAGAAACAAACAAATATAAGCCCAGAAGATGTCATCATCTTCTAGACTTTAGAGGATATTGTTTTTAAATGTATTCACGTGTTAGTGCAAATGTAGTATTGTGGAAGAAATAGAAATTACGTAAAGAAAAAGTATCATTAAAATTTATAAAACATGCGAGAAAAATGCTGTTTACTCATTTAATACTCGTAACCACGAGTACGGAGAATCATGTTGTGAGAGATATTCGTAAGAAAGCATTCCCTATTTGACGAACACAAAACGAAAACTAAATTAGGGTGGGCACAAAAGACGTCGTATGTATTCTTTCGCGTATTATTTATTCCATTTGCTTTTCGCGCAAATATATTATTATGTTTGTTTTAATAATATTAAATCTGTTTTGTTACAATTTTTTTTTATAATGTATGAATATTTATTCAACAATAAAAATTAGATATCATCCAGAATTTTTTTATTTTATTATAGCAGTGGGACAGTATAATGTAGGCTATTTACTAATTAACACGTGAAGCATCACACTAATATTATAAATGCGAAAGTTTGTGTGTATGTGTGTGTGTGTATATTTGTTGCTTCTTCACGTTGCAACGTATGGATGGATTTGGATGAAATTCGGCATACAGATAAGTAGTTTATAACCTGGATTAATTCGTTTTTATCCCGATATTCCCACAGGAATGAAACTCATAATTTACTACTTAGGTCTTGGATTTGCTGTTGGGAATAGAACCTATTTGGTAATTTTTTATACTTTTTTATTGAAATTTTGACAGACTTTTGAAACTGTCAAAGCGGTACGAAGTCCGCCGGGTCCATTAGTTTATAATAATTATTTAATTTTTCTTCTTGGCG
Organism: Eudonia mercurella; assembly: GCA_963082485.1. Classification (NCBI taxonomy): domain Eukaryota; kingdom Metazoa; phylum Arthropoda; class Insecta; order Lepidoptera; family Crambidae; genus Eudonia; species Eudonia mercurella. The sequence continues at coordinate 11,515,534 of OY720027.1, forward strand.
GGAAAGTGAAGAGTCATGTATGCGGTTTTGTTTTATTTTCTAAAATTTGTGTTATGTCGAATATTAATGTGAAATAATGGTGGATTATTAACCGTTAAGTGTTCGTGAGTGTGCATGAGTGTTGGCAAATAAAACAAAACAGTGCAACGTCACTTTTCAAATTCTCTCAAGAAGTCCGCCCGAGGACTCAGTAAAGCCCCACATCTTTACTGAGAAACTCGAGGGGTTGGGTGGTATATCATTTCTCACTTCTCATTTCTATTATCATTCATCATCATCATACAGAAAAGAAATATTGTTTATTTATGTATTACTTGTTAGAAAAATTACTTTGACACTGGCTAAATGTGCTAATCGCACGAAGCCATCAACAAAATAAAAAAAAAAAAAATATTTATTTTAATTATTTTAATTTAATTATTTTTAATTATATTATTTTTATTTTCATTGTTATGTACTTTGTGCCTGCATATAATATTTTGAAGAAGGTAACAGAAAACATTTAATTAAATTTAACTAGCTTCTACTGCTCCGGTTTTTTTGTTCCAATACGATTCTAACATTCTAAGACGAAACATAGTTGATAAGAATCAACTATGATTAATAAGAATTTAATTTTTTTTTATCGATTTGTCGCGTTTTTATCTATGGCTAACACTTGACCAAAGAATTATGCTATGCCAAAATTGTTTTCACAGAAAAAGATTTTAAAATCCCGAGACAGTTTCTCTGTATTTCTTATGTTAGGCTATGGCAGAATACTGTTATTCTGCCATACCCTGACCACACAAACCCTGTGACTTGTGGGTCTCCTGCAATCACTGAGCCATAGACCCTTTTGCCTCTAATCTGTACTCTGCTTGGATGTTACTTGTATTATTGGATTATTGTTATTATTATTTTGGTTTCGGACTTCTCCATACTGTCCCAATTAAAAAAAACCTCTCTGTATACTAGTGGTTGAAATACGACTGTAATTTACAAGTAAGTAAGTTTATGCTTCACGTATAATATAGATAACTTTTTCATAATTCTTTTACTCTCGGCTATTTTTTTTTGTTGAGAATTTTCCAATGTTAGAATGTTATTACAACAATACAGACCTATTTTTCTGATTTTTTAAGAGTCTATAAATACATTAGTTTTAAGCAAAGTTTTATATATTTTTTTGTAATTATTCTGTTTTTAATAAAATCTTTTAATTAAGGATTTTTATTGTTTTGTAAACTTTGTTTTCTTTTTGTGCGTTTTTAACAAAAATAAAAGAATACTGAATTGTTTTTGTGTACGCCTTTTCGGTACCTTTCAAATGATACCCAACAATACCCTCCTCGTTGATTTTAAATAAGGTTTAGAGACGCTAGAAGAACGTTTTTTAAAAGGTGCGATTTCATTGACGCCGAGTGTAGAAATTTTTGCAAATATTTGAATCTTATTGTCGTTATCTTAAATTATTTTCATACAAACTAGATTTCTGTAGCAAGTACTTGAATATAATTGTGAATTTTTATTAAAATATTAAGGCGCTAATAATGATACTTTAGTAAACCAATAACCCCCTTATTCATAAAAAAACTATTTATGCATTATTTAGTTAAATATTGTTTTGTCAACGTCACACAAACATCATTTTGAACTTGAGAAAAAGAGACAAAGCAATGATTAACTAAATTATGCTTAAATAGTTTTTATGAATATGGGGGTTCATTTTGAAAGTCAATTACTTTAAAACGAATTAGTTTTTTGTAATCAGTACCTACCAAACGTTACAAATTAAAAAACCGCAGTAAGGTTTACTGATAGCAATGACCAATTTGACCAACAAATTTGACTGCCGAGTATGTACTCGGCAGTCAAAACTGACGTCCTTGCCAATTAATGTATCATTAAGAGGGCGTATAAACCTAGAAAAAAAACAGATTCCACCCGCGCCCCTTTCACGCCCCGCTTTCGTCCGTGCGTACGGCGTGGCGGCCAACGCAACAGATTGGCAGGTCGCTCCCTCGTGTGTACTCGTGTTTAGTGCGATCGCGCACAGTATACCTAAAATAATCAGATAAAAACCGACTAAGTGCGAGTCGGATCACCTAGCTGTACTTCGAAACACTAAAATACTCTTTGCTGGTGGTAAATAATACGCAAAGGTAAGTAATGATATCATATATTTTTATTATATATTGCTACTTTAAATATTTAATATTGTTTTATTTTATAAAGGCGTAGGTGCCATGAAATCTTTAAGCATTTTTGTATTATGTAGATTATTTTTTGTATCATGTAGATTATATTATCCCTTCCAGTCGCACTTTGCTATCGACAGAAGTAACTGCAACAGTCAGCGGTTGCTGTCGACACGTTAAAGGTCAAAGGCCTACCATCCGACGCTACAGTTACCTCTATTGATACCAAAGTGCTGCTCGTGTGTAAGTGCTCTTACTGTTATATCTCTTCTTCAAAGAGTGTCGACAATGTAAAAAAAAGAAGTCTAATTTTATTACAAAAATATCGCTTTATTTACATAGATTCATAGGTTTACATTTTTTTTTCAGAATTCGTTCCCTGGCTTGTACCTGTACTGCAAAGAACAGACAGAAAGAAGGTAAGTTAAAGACATTTTTGCATTAAATTATGTATTTAAGGTCTGTTCATTCTAACTTGTCTTAAAATGTAACAATCTTTATAGGACCTTACTATTGAAATTTAATGAAAAATTTTATTGTTTTTTTAATGGTAAAAATAACTAAAATATTGTTTACACTTAAGATAAACAGACTTTCTGTAATCAAAGTCAAAGTCAAAGTGTCAAATATTTTGTATTCAAATAAACTTTAGAAAAGTACTTTTGAATCGTCCAAACATTTTTTTTACCTACTACCCATTCAGGACGTCTATTTTTTAGTTGTGGAGAAGAATGGGCGCAAGAAACTCTACAGTTTTAATATAAGTAACGACATTTACAAAATTCTATGCCGTTATCAAGTTATACAAGTTTAAAATTACTTAACAATATTTTAAATTAGAAATACCTGTTGGGGTGATTGAAGCATTTTTAACCCATGCTGTTTTGTCTTAAATGTAATCAGACACTTTATAATAAGCTTTTTTACAAAGCTTTTCTTTAATGACGATTTTAAATTAAATCATAAGACAAAAGAGGAATTCTCTTGCAAAATGTTTGGTAATATTTTAAATAAATGTGTAATTAATTCTAAGAAAAGCCCGTCTCAACCTACAATTATTAAAAATGTTCAGTCAATCAGTATGGTTCACTAGAACATTCAAGGAATGATGGGCAAAGATCCAGAGATTGCATTGTTCATGAACGATAATAAAGTTGATATTCTGTGTATTACTGAACACTGGCTTAAAGATCATCAGTTCATGTTCAATTTTAATAATCATTTGGTAGGTAGTTCGTTCAGTCGAGTAAATTCAATTCATGGTGGCTCCTTAATTATAGTTGATAAGAAGTTAAAATTAAAGGAAAGAAAAGACATAATGAGCCTCTCGGTTGAGCAAACAATAGAAATAGCTTGTGTGGAGCTGGAGCGACTTGTTGTATTAAGTGTATACAGGCCTCCGTCAGCATTGTATGATTATTTTGAAAAAGTAATGGATGAAGCATTATATAAAATCCGCAATGTAGGTAAAAAGATAGTTGTTTGCGGTGATTTTAATATTAATTTGTTAGAAAAGTCTACAGGTTCTATCAAAATTAAAAATTTATTTCAATCATATAATTTGAATAATTTATTTTTGGAGCCGACTAGAATAACTGCCACTTCGGCCACTTGTATCGATAATATATACACTGATCTAGTACCTCTGTCTAAACTCATTATTAATAAACTAGACTCTGATCATTGTGGCCAAATGGTCAGCCTTCCACATCAGTGTCAGCAAGTGAAGAAACAGATTATCACTGTTGTACCAAAAACTGCAGGTCGTCTGGAACGCTTCAAAACAATCTCTATGATAATATATGTTATGTAGAATATAATGATAACCCAAATAAATTTTATAATGATTTCTTTTATAAATATTGTTTAGAATTTAATAAAACTTTTATTCCAAAGATGATCTCGGTTAGTGGTACTGTTACTTTTAGTGAATGGGTTACAATTGGTATCCACAAAAGTAGAAAGCGACTTTATGAGCTATATGATGAACGCAACTATAACACCAGTGAAGATTTCAAATTGTATGTCAAAAAATATTCTAAGTTATTTAAAACAGTATGTCGATTAGCAAAGGCAAAATTCCTGAGTTCAAAGATTAAGCTAAGTGATAACAAAATAAAAATGACATGGAATATTATAAATAGTGAAACTGGAAATGTCAAAAGTCGTAACAATGAGTACAAATTGAGCTTCGAAAATCAAATCTTAACTTCTGATGCTGATGTTGCTGCGGCATTTGAGAAGTTTTTTACTGATATTCCAGTTTCAACTACAAAGACTTTGGACTCGTCCCCCACTGTAGCTGAAACGGTTCTAAAGGAAAATGTCAAACCTAGTGAAAACCATTTTAGTTTTCAAAAAATTGATTTTAGAGATATAATTAAAACTTTTAACACTCTTAATTAAAAAAAAGACTGCTGATTTGTGGGGTAATTCCGTTGACGTCACTAAATCCGTTATTGAGACAATAGCTCCAGTTTTAGCTTGCATAATTAACGAATGTATTGACTGTGGTGTTTTTCCTGACCTAATGAAGCACAGTAAAGTAATTCCATTATACAAATCAGGTAGCACATCTGACCCCACTAACTTTAGACCAATTTCTGTGCTACCCACATTTAGTAAAATATTTGAAAAGATAATTCTGGACCAAATTCAAGTTCATTTTTATAGAAATAAGCTTTTACATTCATTTTTCAGGTATCGCGAGGCATTTCATCTGCGAGCTCTTCGAGATCTACGAGATCTTCGAGCTGGATTGTACAGTCAGCAATGACAGACTTTTCATGTGTTAACATATAAAAAAATCAATATTATGTTTACATTCTATGGTTTTTATAAAAATAAATATACGAATAGCTTTAAATCAAACAACTGTAACGAACTAACAGAGTTGATGAGAGATTTTTGCGTACGAGTTTGACCGGATAGCATTCATCGGCTTGTGAGATATTACGACATTTACGAGCTGCAGCAGTTCTGAAATACAAAATAATTGTAAATCACAAGTTTGTACGGTAATATACGAAGTATGATACAATACTTCCAGAATAGCTAATTCAACTTAATTATGTATGTACTGTGAAAAAAAATTACTATACATACTGCCACCAATACGAGTGGTCAAAAGCATCGTTCTGTTTTGCATATACTATACCCGGTACCCGCGTCGCCGTCATTGCTTCAGCGCTTCTAATACATTGTATAGTGAGCTCTAAAGTTAATGCGTAAGGGTCGATATTTCAAGGTGAGACTACTCATCACCAATGAAAAGAAATAATAACATTATTATGATAATAATATCTTATTTTAACGAAATATTTTCTCGGCGCCCTGAGCACAGAAACACAGTCCTCTCGTCTCAACAGAGTGATCGCGACTAATCGATGAAACAAAACATGCCTGTTACCTCGGGTCAGGTGCGACAGACTGGAGCGTTCTGCACGGAATAAGAATGTCGTAAGCGCCGAATTAGTTTTAGTTTATTTACTCGTAAAATATACATTTTTTTTTCAAATCGCTAATACAGTCGCTCGGTAATATAATTTGATATTATGTGTTAAAATATTGGCTCAGTAATATGCGTCAAATTGAAAATAAATTGATTCTAGTTGAAAAGTAGACGTAAGTTTGTGATTTTATTTTATCGATAAAATTTTAATATATTATGTTTTCGCTTAAGCCAGTCCCTTTCAAGTATGCTGTAGTATCTATGATATTTTTTTCGGGTAAATCGTGGTTTATCTTCTAGTGTTAAAATCAAATCTACGATTGGTGATTTACCTTTATACCCCCTCTTAATTAGTGCGTTTATAAATTGCCGTAACTATTTAGTGCCGCCTTAATTGCAGCCGATGCCATATTGGATACGTCAGTAGAGTATTGGGACCGTATTAAATAAACTAATGTGTCGACGTGTGTAAAATTTACTGATCCATCGTTGCAATCATTATTCGAAACAAAGTAGTCTCGTTATAAATAGTTTTTATGAAAACTCTTTATGCAGCACTTATTCTTTTAGCTCCGATACTAAACAAACGGTGATAATTAGAAAGTAGGACGGAACAAAGCGAACTCCCGGCGAGAAATTAAAATGTGACACTACGATTCTTGGTACAACAGAATTTATTCGCGAATGAACAATGTACAAAAGGTTTTAAATTGTAACGGCGCAAGTGTGCTCCCCGGAGACGCGAATACCTATCAGGAGTTCGTTTTCAATTTCCGTTTAAGTATAATTGAATCAGTCTTGAATATAAGTCGTTTTTCTTTTGAGATTGTCGGACAAAGACATAAAGCATCGTCGTATGAAGATATAGGGCGTTTTAATAGTCGTTATGCGATTCGCAAGTAGGCACTTAGCACGTGGGGATATCGGAATATGTTACCTCTTTTATCCACAGTTTATGTTCGCGAGGCTGCATAACATTTAGGTATATTTGGTAATATTATTGTCGGTCTGCTTGATCGGTCAGTGTTGCATTTTAGAAAGGCACACGGAACGCGCAAGTTTAACTAAACGATGTTTATATTTTAAGATTTGATGATCACGTGTCTTTTGGTACTTTAAGTGCTTTGTTATATTTAAAGTTATTATTAAATGCTACACATAAACTTTATTACAGGCCTTATACGCAATTGATGTGATATGATTTCCATTAAGTTGATTTCCATTAATATTACACATAGCTTTCGGCAAACAACATTTTTTGTTATATACTAGCTGACCCGGCGGACTTCGTACCGCTTTGACAGTTTCTATGACAATAAAACAAACAAATCGTTAAATAGTTTACGCGTGAAAGGGTGTCACACAAATAAACAAACAAACAAATTCGCTTTTTTAATAATAAGTCTTTGATTATACTCTTGGGAGTATACGCACAAAATTTCATGATGATCGGATGAATAGTATACGCGTGAAAGCGTAACAAATAAGAAACAAACAAACAAACTAGCTTTCGCGTATTAAGTTAGGTTACTATTAGAGGATAGTTAGGGTATAAACTCTGATTTAGACACACATCTGCTTATAACGTAAACTACTATTGTAACCCTGTAAAGGCCATCCCAATCCTATCCAAACTATCGCGGAGAAAGTAGAACGCGGGAGCACGCTTGCGTGATGCCATTCCGTCTAGAAACCTTCTGACGTTGTTTTGATCGTGATCAAGCAGTGTGGCTTGAGGAACCCTTTGAGTTTCTCGCCGCCCCCAAAAAAGTGCCGATGTCGCTGTGAAGGCCGCTTACAGTACTAGCAAACTCTCTCTTAAAAATTTTTGAGCTTATCAGCGAAATCAATATTTTTTTTATATATTGATTCAACCTTTTTTGAATAAAATCGGATTAAGTTTTCAAACATGTGTCAAAATAAATTTTTATTTAAATCAAAAGCACTAAGGAGTATTGATATTAACTTCGAAGCAAATCACCGCAAACATAACTATCTACCCCTTTTTAACTCCGTTAGGGGATAAATTTTAATAAAACACGTCTTCCATCAATTCTGTTAAAAAAGGTTTACGCAAAATTTGAAGTAAATTGGACCAAGGAATCACATTGTCCCATACAAACTTTGCCCCCTTTTTTCACCTCCTTAGGGGTCGAATTTCGGAAAATCCTTTCTTATCGGATGCCTACTTCATACAAAGAACACACCTTCCAAGTTTCAGGTCTTTACGATCAGCGGTTTAGGCTGTGCGTTGATCCGTCAGTCAGTCATTCAGGACAAAGCATTTTTAAGTATAGATAATTATGTCATTTACCTATTGCTACTTTTGTCTGTAGCTTAGAACTTATCATAACTTTAATATTTTGTTGATCAGTAACATAAAAGTCAAACTCTACCGTGTTGTACCAGTACACTGCTAATACACATTGCAATGTAATGTGTACAGTTCTGGCAAGTTCTGACAAGAAATCTCAGAACTATAATAGCTTACAATCTTAAAATTGGACAGATAGATAATATACAGGACATCGACAGTCACTAAGAACTAATTTGAAAACAGGGATATTTCCTCGGAATAATGAGTTTTTTCACGCTATTCAACTATATCGACAACCTGATTTCACAAGTTTGACAAAAGGTGGCGCTGTTTAGATTCCATACAAGTTGTAGTTTACGATCTAATAGTGAAAAATACTGACGTGAGAAACCGTATTAAAATGGCAAACAAGCATACAGTCCACGTTTAATAGCGAAAATGTTTTATTAATAAAAGTCTTATTGTCTTGACTTAAGTTTGTTCAGCGGAAGAGTGACTGTCAATTTTTATTTTTATTTTACAAGGAAAATTTCCTGCCCAAATCGATTCAGTAACCGATTATGATAACCGATATGTGAGTGACCGATACGAGAGCTATTTAAATAAACAGTAGCGCTTGTATTTACGTAGTGCTTTAGTGTGATTGATTTTAATACAAACTTGTCCTACAAGAATGTTATTCTGCTGCGACACAATTTGACCCCACCCTACCGTACCTATTCATTTAGGGCGAGTACTTAGGCAAAGTTGGGGTCCTCGAGGTGTCTTTGTTAACGTACGACGGGAATAAATGAAGAGCTTGATCTTTTGTGACATATTACCTGTTGGCTTTTGATTTTGGCTACTTGTGGTTAAATATTTTACATTTTTTTATACAGTTCTTCGATACTTGAAACATATTTTTTTTTTATTTCTTTGATAAAGATTTTCATGGCAAAACAAATGAGGGATGTGATTAGTGAATCATCTGCGTCTGTCTGTCTGTCTGTGGCAAGTAGCTCTTTAACAGATGAACCGATTTGGTTTTTTTATTCGACAGCTTTTCCTAGATTCTTAGCCAGAGATGAAAACAAATTAGCCGATTTTAGGATATTGAGTAAAGTCATTATAATTTATGTAGGGCATTAAACGAACGGCGTAAGAAGCCACACCAATTTCAGTAAAATCCATTCAGCTGACGACGTTACCCTATAAAAACCATCCTAACTTTCATAATTATAATTCGGGAGGGATAAGACGACGTGACGACAAATGAGTACAAGTAAAAAATGAATTAAATTACGTTTCCCCTGGAGAGTGAGCTTAAGGAGGATATTTGTCCACAGAGGGTGCAACTGTGATGGAGGCTGGTAGGTGAGGGTGCGCGCGGGGCGGCGCGCCCCAGCCGCGCCCGCCCATGGCCCCGATTTTTCGACTCAGGTAAAAAAAATCTTTTATTTCTTTGACGACTATAATTAAGTAAATTGCAGAAAGGTGTTGGTATAAGAATTTATGAGACCGCTTTTAATTTGAACGTAATTAAACAGCGACTGAGAAATGCTAGCCAGTAGAGTGACAGAGATGCGGACCGACACATTCGACTCGACATTATTTGTGGAACAACAAAGATACATCGAAGTAAACCGCTGCAACGTTCCGCTTCTATCTAGTTCGTCTGAACGCTAAATCAAGCAAACAAAAAGAAAAACAAAAGCCGCTCGCCTCGCTGTGCTGTGTGGTCATGCCGAGCGGCCTTTTTGTGGAACGTTATCAACTACACAACATGTTCGACTCAACCGCGCTGCTTTGACGAACAGTGTCGATTCGAATTAGTGTATTGTACGCCTTAGGACACAAACTACTATTTATTAAAAAAAATCAAGACAACAATTTTCTGTGTTATGTCTTGGTAATTCTCTCTCGATCTTCTTAAGTTTTATTTTTTACTTCACTAAATCCAGGTATTCCTAAACTGATCATCATGAGACCCACGTTTTGAGAAGTGAAAAGAAAGCATCCATAATGAATTATAATATTATTAAATCTAATTATTAATAATATTAAGAGCTGATCACATTGAAAACGGCTATTCTTATATGACTCAAACCTTACAAAAAGTCACCCCCCACTTCTTGCGTCATTAAATTTAATAATACATATAAGTGTAATATAAATTTATTTTATAAATTATGTTACCAATTCTTTAAAAGAGTAAAAGCGAGCGCTTCTAGCCGCTTCTGCTTATGCTGGTCCACACACCCACAAACAATAGGGCTCCGCAGAATATCAGCGTTGCAGGTGATGTTTATGCTGCAACATGTGCTGAGTGGAGTCTTTTCCAGTTTCGCTTCTTTATTTTATACTAGCTGGCCCGGCGGACTTCGTACCGCTTTGACAGTTTCCATCATTGAGTTAAATATATATCAATGGTTTCCATGACAACAAAACAAACAAATCATTTTGTATTGGAAAATTAAATTGTCGTTTGTAGCATTTTATTTAATATATTTTTTTAATATAACCTATGTTACTCAGCGCTAATGTAGCATTCTAATGGTAAATTTTTTTTTTAAATCGCTCCAGTAGTTTTCGAGTTTATTCGTTGCAAACATACATACATAAAGCATACATACAAAAATACAAAGGTTTCCTCTTTATAATATTAGTAAGTATAGATTATATTTTTGTTTATTCTTTTAATTTGAAACTGAATAAATATTTTGATTTGATTTGACATTGGAATATGTGTGATGCCACAAACTCACGTCAACGACGTCAAGTCACGTCAACTTTCTTGGGTGGGGAGAAAAACTTTAAAACTTTAACACAGAAGAACCTGAAAATGAATTTAAAATCTACAACTACCCTCTCTTAGCTCGGTCCGCGTTGAAGTGCAAGCTCAGCAGTGGCACAAATCTAATAATCCTTTGATGCATCAAATTAAACTGGTCTTGTAATTGTCAGCTCCAAAGAGAGAATTTCATTTGCATTTTTCTCGGCACGTTTCTTTGATCAGCTAGTGGGCTTAATTGAAAACTTTAGGTATATATAGGTACTTTATCGTATTTGTCTTCATTGGACATGCTTTATCTGAGATTACTCATTAAACATATCTGCTCATTCAAAGTAGGTACAACAAAATAAAACTGTAAAAATAGTTATTTGTTATACAAGAGTGCAAAGTTGTTTTTTAACCGCGTGCTCAATTTTGATGACCGAGCAAGCGAAGGATTCTAAAATTGAATCACGAGCGCAGCGAGTGATTCAAAAATTAGAATCCTGAGCGTTAGCGAGGGAATCAAAAGAGCACCAGGTGAAAAATTTTTGCACTCGAGTGCAACACCTAACTTTTCATCCCACCTCAGCGAGGAAATGACTAAATGCAAAAAAACATTTACAATCACAAGATACTTTTATTTCAGTTTAGGTATTAACTACTACATTATGAAAGGTAAGTATTACAGAATAATCTTTAAATTATAACAAACAATACTTAGGTATAATTAAGAAAAATTGAAAGTAACGTTGCTACAGTTACTAAGTGTAATATTTTTGTTAGGTACTGTAATGTTGGTGTTAGTAACTTGTGTACTGTAACACCCCGCTGGGTCGTTACTTAAGGAACGGGGGGTTGTATCGAATAATAATGCTTTATAGCTTTAAATATTTATATTACTTTCAACAGGAAATAATAACAATCTATTCGTCGTCGCGACCCGTCACCGAGTCCGCGATGTTCTTCTTTTTTCTCTTCTACTATATTTTAATGCAGGCCACGGTGGCTGCCAGTAAGTATGCCCGAGCAAGGAGTCTCGGTTGCTACAGTACTGATAAATTGGGCACCATGGAGGTAGAAGCAAATAGGTTTAATGATATTTTGAATTCATAAACTTAGTGCACACGATGTTCTAAATTCAATTTACTTTATCCTCTAGGGGATAAAAACGGCTTTTGCACTCAGATATCGAAGAGCAAAAATACTCTTTCCGAGATGGTGGGATGAAAAAGTATTTTATTTCATGGTTTCTTTTGATGGTACTTAAAAATAGAAGGTCGTTGTCGTTGGTACGTATATTATGTTATTCATATACTTATATTTATTCGCTTCTTTGTGATTTACTCACAATATAGTCTATATTTATCAATCAGCAAACTTTACTTTGTGACAGACTATCTTTATAATAGTATGTATTACAGTTTATTCGCGGCTTCGTTTGCGTGGATATGAGATTTTAAAAATAAATTAAAAAAGTAAAATAAAGTATAGCTTATGTTACCCGCAAGGAATGTAGTATTCTATCAGTGAAAGAATTTTTGGAATTGGACCAGTAGTTCCAGAGATTACTCTCCGCAAACAAACAAACAAAGACACAAACTTTACCTCTTTATTAATAGTATAGATAGATAAAGTGGTATTACTTGAATAACCATAATAATATATAAATATTTGAAGAAACATGTGGACAGCCCTTAAAAAATCTGATGGGTTGTTGTGATATGTGTTGGGCGCGGCTATTTCGAACATAGTTGGTCCTTAGCCAGTATAGCCAGTTGCACTGGTGGCACAGTTTTCTAAAATAAATTCAGACTTTATGTCGATAATCATAATAACAGCTCAGTATAGGTGTGCAGCTAATATAAATAGAATAAAAAAATAATAGAATAGAAATATTTTTATTGACACTTAAATAGAATTTGATAAAAGAGACAGAGTTAAGACAAATTTACAATATGATACGTTACAAAAAATAACAAATATAGTAAGTACAACAACAAATAAGAAAAGAGTAACAATAAAAAGATAAAAAACAATATAAAAACTAAGGCATGTAAATTAAAAAAACACAAATTAAAGAAATACGCATAAAAGTTAAAAAAAGAGAAACAAAATTCATAGATATGGTGTGTGTGGCCAACAGGGACCTAGTCTCAGCATAATATGAGCAGAAGGCACGTTAAGTAATAGATCATGGTTGCAATCGTAAGATGGCAGTCGATAAAATCCACCTACTCGCATAGGGCCAGAGCAGTAACCACCTTTTCGTGTCCTGAAAGTCAATGCACAGCTATAAAGTAAAATTCAATATTTGATTTTTTTAAATTAAGTATGTATGAAAGCATCTACAAAGCAGGACATCCTCAATATTTGTCACCAACTCTCGAAGTGACTTAACATTTGGTGAACGGCACCAAGTTCCAACTTTTCTATTGGAAAAAGATTCAAATGTGTTACCTCGTATTCGCGTTTGTTCGGCGAAGTTCCAAGAAGTTCGGTTACTCAAATATGAATGTGACAAACATTGTCGTGCTCGAATGAGCTATGATTATGGCGGAACTACTGTTACTTTGTACACTCCACCGGGGCATTCATCGTTCTATACGACACGACATTTTTTTCCCAATCGCAAGGGTGCGCAATTATCCGAATAAATGTCGTTAAGGTGGAAAATTCATCTGTTATCCGATTTTATATAGGTACGTATTCTTCTTATGGCATCAGATAAGCCTTTGTTCTTTGGGACGGACTAAAATACAATTTGTAAAATACTGTTCAAAAATAATAAAACTATTGTTGAAATAAATTGCGCGTTTATGCCAGACCGCTTAACTGAGTCACCTGCGGTAGGTAGGCGGGGCGGGAGGTACGTAGGGCCTCTGCCACGAGCGACGCGGCGAACGGATTTCTACTTTGAAACAGTCCGAACATTTTTTTAACCTACTACCCATTCAGAGCGTCAATATTTTAGCTGTGAACTTTTATATAAGTAACGACATTTACAAAAAAACTACCTGTCGTTACCGAATTATGCAATATTACAATACATTTTATTTCATTACTCGCGCCCTTTAATTCGATCGAATCGATTATTGATCGAGGCTCTCGTTGCTATACTAGATCAGATCAAGTAGACTTACGTATGAAAATGTTGTTTTATCGTTGATTTGTTTATTACTTATTAGCTAAAAGTGCACTATTGTATGAATACCTAATTATTATTTTTGTTACTATGCGCTCTGTATAGATATTGAAATCAGAGTTAAAATTATTATTTTTTGAAATATTATTCAAATTTTCTCTAATAAATAACGGCTACGAAGTAAAAGTTTTTTTATTTTACTTATCTCAAAACAATAGGTAGGCAGGCATCCATATTTATAATTGCTTATGTTCAGATGAATCTTGTTAAAATTATCACGTGTGTACCACTTTACCGCTACCACGCGACCACGACTGTTGACGTCTTGCGACGCGGCAAACGGTTTGTAGTTCATTGCGTTTTTTCTATCACTGCTGACTATGACTGCCGTAGTATATAGCGCAATGAACTAAATCCGTTCGCCGCATCGCAAAACGCTCGTACTCGTGGCAGAGGCCCTACGTACCTCCCGCCCCGCGTACCTACCACAGGCGAGGACTCAGTCAAGCGGTCTAGCTTATAGCTGTAAACTTTTACTTCTTACATGGAACTCAACTTGTAGAAAACTGATAACGTAACTAAATCTGAATCAATAATTATTTATTAAATTAGTATGTTTGTCTACAGATGGTTGATGCATTGGTTGGTGAGCGCCGCGGCGTGGGCCATGCTCTGCGGCGCCGGAGTGGCGCACTCGCCACCCCTGATGCCATCTCTAGCACCACCCTGCCCCACGCACTGCATCTGCCTATCACAGTCGCAGGTAATATGATGTATTGGTTAGTGAGCGCCGTAGATTTGGGCCATGCTCTGTGGCGCACTCTCTACTCCTG